>BMAT01002201.1:313193-325152 GCA_019649035.1 Elysia marginata | reverse complement strand
AAAAAAAAAAAAAAAAAAAAAAAAAAAAAAAAAATATATATATATAAAAACTATAGAAACTTAAGCAAAAGTCGCTATAAGATCTAAAGATATGGTCTGTGGTAAGTCAAAATTTGGCGGGAAACATTCAAGTTGAGGGATGATCTATTCATTGCTTAGCACCTGATGATGTATGAGTTAGCCGCGCGAAGCATTATGGGTAAACTTTGAAGTCAGGGGGCAGCGCCGGGGTGAAGATTGTTTGGGGTATAGTAATACACCAATGATGCCACACGGTCCTGACAGAAGAGGCCTCTAGCTTACTTAGGAGACGAGAGAAAAAGAAGAGACCTCAGGCATTCCAACTTGGGCGCGGCAGTGATGTTGAACTTACTTTTCTTGTGGCAAAGAATTTTATAGAGTGGGGTGTTGTGGTGGAGGTAAGAATCCCTCAAAAACGTGGGAAAGAAAAGCTGAGTGGGTTTCCCATTCTGAGATAGATTGGTCTGGCAGTGAGTAAATGTGTGGACCGAGTGCACATTGAGCGGAGACAGGTGGGAATTTCCGTAAACCAACACCAGGTCTTCAGCAGGTCTAGTGTCTGCATCCTTGAGACCTAGGAGATTGTGAGATTTAGATTTTATATTTGTACATGTATGTGTTCTAGCTGCAACTATTTAGATGAGGAGTCATTAAATATTTAGAGGGGCGATAACACCATCAGGTAAACATTCTCCGCAAACAATTTATTGCTTCGTTTCCTGGTCTAGAAAAGTGTTTATCTCCGAAAAAAAGCAATAAAACAAATTTACTTTGTATTTCCTGTTGTCTCAATAGAATTACTCCAAGGTTTTAGGTCTATATTGTGCTATTATGGAAAAGTATTTTAGCAAATGAGTTTTTATTATATTAATTGAAAAGATAAATGAAAATAGTTATGATGAACCTAGAAAAGGCTTGAACATTTTAGAATAAAAATATATATAAAAAAAAAACAGCTGCGTTCCCAAGGCAGAATTTTTTACATTGATAAATAAACCTATACAACATTTTCTTTTAACTTTGGCGAGGTCGTTATGTAACTTAAAAAAAGTTCTGCCAACCCTAAGCAAGGAAGAAACAAGTGGTTCTCTTTGATTCTTCTCTGTATAAATTTCCATACATGATTTAGGCCTAGAATCGAGTCAATGCTAATAAATCTCGCCACGTTGACAGCGAAGGCCAAAAACGAAGCACATCAACTCTAGGTGTATAGGAGGGGGAGGGGGGAGAAGAGGGGGCATTTTGCAAGCCATGACGTATCGGGAGTGTCAAGTATAGCTCCAATGTTCTGCGATCAATGCCGCTATTGAGTTGATAATGTATCTTCTATCCACAAAAAGCCGCGAAAGGAAAACACAGAGTGAAAGAAACAGACACGAAAAGAGGAAAGAGGGAGTAAGAGGAAGGATAGAGGTGAGCCAGAGGGAGAGAGAGAAAGAGAGAGAGAAGAAGAAGAAGAAAAGTGTCGCCATTGTTCCCAGAGACAAGATTGGATAACATTAGAAAGCTGCCGGAAGTGGCTCAGTGTCATGGCACATGTTAACTCGCATGCGTTGTGATCATGAGCAGAAACTTGCGGAAATGAATCGCATAAGCTAGAGCTGGGGAAAATTGGTAGTTCCGAATCTTCCGGCCCATAAAATGTCACGACTAGGCCGCAGAGCGAACAGGCTGGTTCTGCTCTCAAATCTGTTTGCAGCTTATGTTGACTTGTAGTCTGTTAATGATATGTTCCGACAAAATACGGCTCTGTAGACAAGATGATATGTGCGTGACACTGTTTACATCTACCATTCAAGCCGAGGCAATCTAACTACTACGCCAATCACCCAAAACGGAAAAAAATATCTTGCCCCCTATGTTTATCTATGGCCCGTTAAGGGCCAGTCTATTACTAAAAAATCTATTTGAGACTGCTTTGTTCTAAATCATACCAAAAATTGAAAGAGATAGATCAGATTGACACTTGTACACAAGTTTGCTTACATTTGGGCTGGATGGCCTGGAATTGATAACACCTCGGTGTGGGCCCTTTATAATCTTTCAGTCTGTCCGTTTGTGGGATTCAATAAAAAAAACTTTGCCTTCTCTGTTGATATCTATATCTACGCTAATAACCGTCTTAATATTCTACCTTATGTATCTCCGAATTCACTGCATCTCATTAAAGACATTTAGATATGGCACTGGTGTTTTTGAGTCACTGTATTAATTTTACAGCTTTCTATTTTACTTCGCATTCAAATAAAGACAATGTTAGGAAACTTGATTCCAAAACATAAAGATTTGCAGCTGGCGAGATACAAAACACGAGGCAGATTTCTATTCAGTGCAAAATTTTCTTTTTTAATTCTCACCAATGCCTCTCCCTGACACTTTGAAGACCTTTTCATAAAAATCAATGAGAGCTATTCCTAGATCGAGCACCTAAGAGAGTGGAGGGGGTGGCGGAAAAATGTTCCAAAGTCTTACGTTACATAGAGCATGACTGTTATGGGTATGAAACGAAAAGACACAAAAGACTCCAAAGCTAGTGACTGAATACCTTGCTTTTTCATAGCATAAATTATTTATGAATTTTTATTCATGACATCGCGGCTTGAACCAAAAATTCTACCCGAGTTCCCCAAGCACAAATTCTGCCACCTTTGAAGAATGACACAAATAAAAAAAGTAATTTCCTTGCGCTATTAGAGCTCTGCTGGGGTTTCATTTCCTACAAAAACTTATAACAGGAAGGTGCAAAAGATTAAAACTGAGGCGTGAAAAGTTCAGACCAAACACTCAAACTCAAACACAAATCTCAAAAACCTATGCTCAACACGAGCGTGTGCGCGTGTAAAGAGCCAGTCTTAGATTTAAATGTTTTTGTTTTTTGTTTTTAATTTGAATGATTTTACATTCCATCTCACATTAAGATAAAACTGAGCTGTCTTGTTGGTAACGATATTTGCGGATAAGTTTGTTTACATTTTGGGTTGTCTGGCCTGGCAGTGGCACTATACAGCGCCTGCATTAAAACCTTTTCATATACGTACTGCAAAGGGATTGAAAAGCCTTTCAATGTACAATAAAAGAGTAAAATACATCGTGAAGATCCCAAGCTCAAGTTTCGTTCCAGACCAGTTAGCATGAAATATGACCCAGAGAACAGAAACACTCGGTTTTGTGCTGTGAGAGGAAACACCGAACAGAGGCAATACCTGTGCGTTAATATAGAAATGTAATAAGAAGTATTTTACATACAATCGTCATACTGTTAAATTTTTAGCGAAACCTAACACCAGTGTATCTGGGATTTTAATGAGTGTTGAATTCCATTAGGCGAAAACAAGCATCAGCTTTTTGCAGAATTTCTCTACCATTCTCTTCCTCTCTTTACCTCCACTTGTCCTCTACCCTTTCCTCTTTAGCCCTAATTCTAGGGGACGAATTTTCTTTAAGTTGACCACTAAGAAGTCTTAGTGAATCTAAAAACTGCACACAGAATTAATATTATCTACGGCTAAATTTAAGGCCCATTGTAGCTGTTTTCAAATGGAAACACACACTGAAACAGTTGAGAACAGAGCTATAGGAAAGAGCGAGAGAGACAGAAAGAGAGAGAGAGAGAGAGAGGCAGGTACAGAGAGGGAGAAATAGAGAGAGAGAGAGAGAGAGACAGACAGAGACAGAGAGAGATATGAGCACTATAAAACTGCCGTTGTTCCTTTCTCACAGCACGCAATGGAAACAAAGAGTATGCCAATTTTTGGAACGTGGTCAGCGGTGAAAGGACCATTTGTACTTGTAACTAAATATTCCAGTAATGAACCCAGGCACGCATGGTTCTGTCCCCTTAGGGCTCAATACTGACCACTAAGGCCTAAACCGAGAGCGAGTGAAGAGTAGACATTGGGCAGCCAACCATGCTGAAAAGGGGGTCCAATGTTACAACTTTTTGTTCCGTAATCAGCCAAAACCAACGATTCCACGTCTAATGAATAACATAAGGGTAGAACCACACCGGCGTCGGGGCCGTAGGTCAGGCCGTGACTTCTTTTCAGGATGGCTTTTTTTTTTTCTGTACTACGGTAGATTAGTAAATGTTCTGTAAAGTCGGCATTACAATATTTGGGGGAACAACATAGTCAAAAGCGACCTCACAAAAGACAGAAAATTTTCACTGCCTTCTCCCCCCCTCCCTATGGCGAGGGGTCGTCGCTTTAAATCACAGTAATTTTTTGTCCACTTTTGACGGAATTTAGTCATACCTCAACATTCAAATTTAGCGAGGTTTAATTCAAAATTATCGTTCATGCCTTGTAAATTTTGAAGTGCGTGAGTGTAACAGTTGGGGTGTGGGGGTGGGTGGGTGGATAGGGTGTAGGCCAGTCAGCCTAGCCTGTTCTAACTGGCTCGAATGTGCTGGCCTTGGAGACACATAGATCTACAGCCAGAACCAAGAGATCTATCTACCCAGCAGTCAACACTTAACAAGTCATCATTTTGTCACGGACGGCCACACACACAGACCGCTGTCCAGTAGCTGGCCAGACACTCAGAATTGAAAGTGCCTGATTCGTTCCGCTTGGCCAACCTGTCCTGGCAGCCATTCTTGTGACAGTCGCTGGCACGCCTATGTAACTTCACCTGTGCGCGAGCTGAGTACGTGCCTGAATCACAACAGCTTTACGGCATGCGACGCCGTACCAAAGACGTTACTATTTTTAACTTAAGTATGAGCCACAAAATGTCTCATAAATAGTTTATATGGACTTAAGACACGAAGCAGAGAGTGTGCGCACTAAAGTATGCAACAGCGAACTATTATCATCAAACTGTTATCAAAGCTTAAGAAAAGACAAAGAACATAAAAAAACTTAAAGTGTACGGCGTCATCAATATTTGTATGAGAAGATAAGGACGTAGAGGGGCGACAATATATTTATGACAGAAAGTGAGCCGGGCGGGAGGATATTCTTTTGCAACACGTCTGAAACCTATGCCTGGGTAGGAGCGGGGAATTTTAGACAGAACAGTACATCAAGGAATTTTTCTATGAGGATTGCCCAAGGCTGTTGTATTAATATTTATGTGTGTTAACCTTCACAGGGAATGCTCGCCTATGTTTTACTACCACTGTAAACGGAAAGCGATCTACCTACATAGAAATCCTGTCAGAATATCTGAACGGAGGATTCATTGTATAAAATATAATATCCCGAGTTTACTGACATCTGTGATATTCGACAAAGACAACGTTTTCTTCCCACCAATTCTCGTAGCATGGCAAACTCTTGACAAAAACTCTACGAAACACAGAAAGTACAGAACCATTTCGTATTTCAAATTCTATTTCCAGTGAAGCCCGCGACAGACTGGAGAATCTGTACTTATCCTACCTGACATCATCTTTCTCACATTTCTTTCTGAGCAATTATTCTGACCACGCGTGCAGTAATCTTGCTTGTCCACATCTCCGCCTGAGCGCCCCCCCCCCCCCAATAAAAAAAAACAAAAAACAGGAAAGAAAAAAAAAAGGAAAGTCCGGAGTCCTTTGTGTGGTGTGACGTTGCTCCAAGATTATTCACTCCAGGGGGAGGAGAGTTAACTTCTGCTTGAGTGCTCCAGATTGTCTGATGTATCCCGACATGGCGCAGGCTAACCATCTCTAAACCATCTCTAACTGGCTTGACAAGGCTTAAGAGTACACTCCCTTTTTACTAACAGGAATTATTCTATTGCCCCCCCCCCCCTCCCATGGTTCCGTCTCTCAATCTCTCTCTTCAAATCCCTTGATTTTAAAACCATTAGGTAAAAAGAAACCTTGACAACCATCCCAACCCCCTTTATGTGTGTGTGTAAAACTTACACTCAACAGTTCAAGACTCAGGGGTCCATGTTACTCTAGTCTGTGGGTACTGGTCAGGCAAGAAGGAAATACACAGCACTGGCTATTGTATTGGTCAGCTCAGATTGTCGAAACCGGACGTTTGATTGAGCGGTCAGCTATTGTCAAGCATACTGCTGTAATGTCAACCTTATTGTCTCACTCTGCCTCCCCCCCCCTCCAACTCCGCCCCCAGTATTTCTCTACCTGCACGTGGCAAATCCTCTGTACTAACAGGTTAAGATCGCGAACACCAAGCAAACAATGAGCAAGCTCTATACCTGCAAAACTAGACCTAGCTGGCCTTTACTAACACAAATCTATGGACTTACTTCTAAGCCCCTCTTTGTTCCTTGCACGTTCGGGAAAAACCTATCACGCCAGAAAGAAACTTGCACTGGAAGTGCAAACCAAAAAGAACATAGCAAAATATCAAAAGAACGTAAGTTACCTCCCTTTTGGTTCAATATTTACTTTTCTGGCCAACCCTACAGCGAGAATTCTCTTCTCCAGTGTTGACAGTATCTTACAAAGAAACCAATATAAAAAAAACCCAAAAACAAAAGAAAACCAAAGAAAAGGAACTAAACAGGGACATCAAAGAATGATTAAAATCAGTTATATGCCTTGTTGTGTCCGCACACATATACATTAAGAGAATCAAAAAGAGAGGATAAAAAGGGAGAAGAAATAGTATATGTCCTTTGTGAAATTTACCCCCCCCCCAAAAAAAAAAAAAAAAAAAAAAAAAAAGATTTTATAACGCATATGCTGAAAACTTCTGTTGAAATGGAACGGGATCTATGAGTCAATAATGACTGCTATTGCCACGAGAGGCAAATTGTTTCTGCAGTATTTTGAGTCGGAGTGGTCAGTTGATTTACATACGCAAACTTGTGTTGTTATTACACAACTGTGGACTAATCACGATTGTACGTGTCGTCAACTAGATCTAGATCTTGTAAAAATTATGTTGTTTTTTTTAAACTAGTGTTATATATTGTTTATACGACGAGGGAAGGAGAGGGTTTGAAATAAATTAAGTATCTGGAAGAATCCAAGACTCGGGGTTGAGTCTGGCTCCCCTGACTAAGCAGGTTACGCACTGCTAGTATGAATATAGTCAATATTGTGTGAACTAATGGTGCTCCACACCCGGCGATACAATACAATACATCAACACTGTGTCCACTCTACCCGGAGACCGGCATCACACCACTGGACTCGAAGTGGACATAGCCGAACATCCGGGCACTTCACAGACCACAAAGGAGTGTTTGATTTCACATTATAGACATCGGGTGGAGTGAAGAGCTTGTGTTGAAGTGCAGACTTCAATTATTAATTTGCCGTTCCTTAGCCACTTGTGATTTAACAAGATTGTTCATTTAACTGTTCGCCTTTATTATCATCGCCTTTTTTCTTCTTTTTGTTATCTTCGAAATTTTAAGCTTTTCTTTAGTCTGTAATTTTGTTCACCCTTTTTTCTGATAGCAGCACGAGTTATTTTAAAGCAGACTTTGAAGAGACTTGTAATCACTAAAGACACTCAAGATAGCCAATTAAAAAAAATACACCATGAATAATAGAATGTATAGCAAAGCAAAAGCAAGAATATCGATCTTTTAAGAAGACACAGTAAATGAACTATCTTAGATGACCATTGAAATAAATTACGAGCTTTAGTTCACCAAGAAATGACCAAAAATAATTAAAAAAAGAAAAACCAATGTATTCAACAAACGAGAGCGTATTAACTCGCATTGTCGCACAGCTGCGTATGTTCTCCCCTTTGTCTATCCTATAAAACTTGTGTCTTAAAACGAGAAGAAAATCCTTTTTTTTTTTTTTTTGTTTTTACCGTGTATGGTTTTGACCCAGTTCTCAGCTGCCTGTCATCTCGTGATTACAAAGCAGGCAAATCGCATATATTTGTATACCTCTTCCTTACAAATTCTCCTTTATTATTATTATTATTATTATTATTATTATCATTATTGTTATTAATATTGTGATTAATAGTTTTTATCGTCATCTCATGTTACATGTTTTTCTTTTTATGTGGCGTTGTGGTCTAGTGATAGACACTGGGCTTCCGAACCGAGAGGTCCGGAGTTCGGATCTTGGCTTGGGAGGTCGGCGGTTAGGTCTCGGGAAAAACTCTTTACACGCATTTCTTCAACTCACTCAGGCTTTAAATGCGAATCCGATCATAAGCAAGTGGCAGATCTTGTAAGTACACTTGAGCGGTATGCTCTAACTTATGCTCCTATGATAGTTGGGAACGCAATTTAGTAGGCAATAGCCTACCCCCTCCCCATATAAAGCGCTTTGGTCGATTTCAAGAAAAAAAACAAACAAAAGTTATATAAAAACGTTGTTTACTTCATTTCACAAGCATTTTTTATCTGAATGGACCGATGAATTAATGAGTCAATCGGGTAGAAAAAAGTGTTTGATTAATGAGCAGGAAACGGTTGCTGTAGATCTATGCTCAGCAATTACATTAAACTTTGAGTATTGTATTTATTTCACGTAATAATCTCACCGGTCGCTTAGTTTTACGAATAAATACTCAAGCAATGACAAAAATAGCAACATCAACTTATAATGTCAACTTTATATAGTGGTTTCGCGACGGGAAAATTGACGCAATATTATTACTATGAAGCTACTCAAACTACACCCCCGCCTCATAATGCTGATGACTATTATTATTATTATTATTACTACTACTACTACTACTACTACTACTACTACTACTACTACTACTACTACTACTACTACTACTTTTATAATAATTATCATTATCATTACTGTTATTATTGTTATTATTATCGTTATTACTATTATTATCGTTATTATCATTATTGTTATTATTATTATTACATTGTATTATTATTATTACTATTATTATTGTTGTTGTTGTTGTTATTGTTGGCTTTATTTGTGTTGCGCAAAGTTCCTACCTATACCTACATACTTGTATGTATTTTTAAATTGCGATGAAAAGCAAAACAAAACAGCATATTATTCCAGACATCGTCTGTGTAGGTACTAGGTACCCAGTGTCTATAACACAGCCACGATGAAGCGCTTTCACCCTGGGAAACTGCTGGCTGGCACCGTTAGCTATCTATCAACTTCCCCCCTCCTTTCTCACTATCTCTGACTCTCTCACGAGAGTTGGACAAGTGTGATCGTGAGCGCATCACCATTACGTTTACTCACGCTGTCAGACAACCCCCCCCCCCCGGCACTGCACTTTATCATGGGGTTGGAGAGAGAAAAAGCGAGTGAAAAACTGTGGGAAACTCAAACAAATCAAGGTCAAGCGTACGCACGAGGAATGGGCGCGGGAACTTCCCTGTTTTGTTCCATTTTTCTCTCTTTCTCTCTTTGTTCGCCCATATGTGTGGGAAAATGTTGTTGTGGAATTTAAAAAAAATATATTCTAAGATTTCATACTATACAAAACATTATGTGTTTACATGTTTTTATATGCACCCCTCCTTTCACAAGAATTTTTGTGTCTATCAGCCTTTTCTTCCGCACGCACAATCTCTTACGATATCAAGTTTGTTCTAGTACTAACAATAAATATACATACAAACCATATACAGTGATAAAATGGCACGCCTCAAAATTTTTAGACCATCATGTTTTAGCTGTTATATCTTGGAAGCGAAGTAAAGAATTCAAACGGGAAAAATAAACTTAAACCCAAACTTATTATGATATAAGCACTCGCCGGGTTTGATCGATTTCTTCGCTATGGTAAAAAAAAAAGTAAGAATTTTTTTCGTAAGAAAAGCGAAAATCATTGCCAAAAATGTTGCTAAACGAAATATGAGTCTTGGAATATCAATTTTTTTTATTATCAGCTATTTAGTTACAATAATATCAAAACATGTTCAGTCGTCTAGATTTCAAGTAGGCAATACAGTTACAATCCCTTTAATAAAAGCAAAATAAATTTGGAGTATGAGGAAAAAAGGATGATAACTCTGGTAGTTTTTTTTTAACTCCCTTCCCACCATAACGATAGACAATAAAGTGCTGTACTCTCTACTCCATAACTCCCCCTTTCTGTTTCCAACTCAGAAACAGTCATAACATATCCGCAATGTGGGTTTGAGAGTAATATATTTTCTCTGCCAGAGTGTTGTGGGAAACAGACAAGGATTCTAGACCTAGAGTCTCTTGTTTCGGGTTGACCTACGCACAAGCACACAACGATTATCGCAGACTCTAGCAGGGCAGAGAGTTTCTCACGCTCACAGAACTTTTATTCCCCTCCTAGTTTTACCCACTTTGCACATCAGCTGCCATTTCGATCTGTCTCACCTCCAATAGGTTTTCTTAGTCCCCCGACCTACTTTCTAGTGGTCCGGTTTTATGGCAACAGGACTCCGACATCGAGAAAAAAAAAAGCAAATTAGTGGTGGAATAAGCATAAGTTTGATTCGGAGTTCGAAAAAAGTATAATTCAATTTATTGTTTTAGAGCCAGTTTATACAATTCCAGTGAACTTCCAAAACTCTATAGAATCCAACACGCCCGAGAAAAATATTTTCGCCTTATGACTTTTCATTTAAAAAGGAAGAGGAGGAGTCTTTGTAGAAGAAGCAAACGTAGATGCAGTACGAAGTAGCGGCAGCATTAGTGCTTCATAGTCATTAGCTTGTTTTGAACAACGTATTAACGACTGTGTGACTAACAAAAAAAAATTTAAAAAAAACCCCAGCAAATTCTCACACTGGGACAACGTAGTGTAAGTAATTCTCAAGCGAGACAGACAGACAGACAGTACAGATGTGCTCTGTGTATGTGCGGAGGTTGTAAAACCTGTTCACCTTCGCGTTTATCTTCTTCAAGTGTGCAATGCGTGATTTTTTTTCTTAATTTCACATTTATGTTTAAAATCTTTATTTGAAGATGAGCCGTGAGAAAGCAGAACAGTGCTCGCTTACACGGCTGGCGTGGCGTAATGACGTGAGATCGTACCCGGTACCGTAAGTAAAGTTAGCCGTGAGAGAAGCTAGCAGGCGGGCTGGTATCGCGAGGAAGACCTTCAACTCTGCCCTCGCCACCCTAAACCCACGTTCATGTTTCCTTTTTTAAAAAATTTTGTTGATCTTTTTTATGTGTCAGGTTGAAACTAGGCTACACTTTACTGGAACTGTCAGCTGGTGGGATGCATGCATGCTTATGCACTATCCAGACCAGTCAGCTGGGGTAAGTTCTGCAACTCCCAGGCCACAAATCCCTGGACACATTCCGCAAAGCAAACTTATAGCGTCTTAATTAACCCACTGCGTCTTTAACAAAATAAGTGTGTGTGTGTGGGGGGGGGGGGCATACTGTTTTGGCGCATGTACTAGAAAAAAGAAAGGGTTGGGGCTGGATATTCTAGGCAATTTAAGCATGACATGAAGGAAAACTTGCCCGTTGTTTTTAATGTCATAAAAAGCCTGGAGTTGGAATTAATGGAAATTTCGTTATATTATAATTTTATGCAAGATTGCCTCTTCTTATCTTCAAGGACGAAAATACTTACTTGTGCGCAAAGTCAACGTTAATTTTAATTTGTTTTTTTTTGTTTGTGAGAAAATGATGAAAATATATTTATTGATGATGCCTTGTTGCCAACACGAGATCTGTATGATTTTGCAACTATAGATAAAGACCGATATAGGCAGCTCTCCTAAATATTTCATCGACAAGTGTAAAATTCATTTCAATTTGTTTCTTTTTTTAGACACCACGAAAAATAGATTATGAAAATATTTCTATCAAATACAAAACGGGCAGATTCCTGTTTCATATTTTTCATACACACTCATTCAGAACAGGTTTCAAACAGTAACCTTTTCAAATAATTTAAAGTGAGTCTGTTTGGGAGGCATTAAAGATGCTCCTTTTTACGCCAAATGTCGATAATTTAAGGGCTAAATGATTGGGTCTGGTGTGATATTGGATCAATCAATGTTTTTCATTAAAGTTTGGTAGAATTAAATGGCCATCAAAGCGCTGCTTCCATTTTCCTCCAAATCCCACAACCTT
>BMAT01002201.1:170096-188573 GCA_019649035.1 Elysia marginata | reverse complement strand
CGTCCAGGGCGAGCGAGCTGGAGGTAAGAAATTCCTCTTTTGAGAAAACATCTCAATATCTAATTTTCTTCTTTTTCTCTATATTTTAAACCAACAAAAGTTTTAATATTTCCACAAAATGTCAAAGTTTATGAAAATTTTCAGGCTTGAAAGCTCATAATAAAGTCTTGTACACAACAGCAACACCTTTGAAGGTTATATTAGGAACATCCGACTCATTTACCACAGACACAAGACATCTCTACTCATATAATTAATAATAACTAAAAGAAGCATCTCGAGGCAGGTTTACCAACCTATTAATTGATAGTTCAAAGGGTTTTAAACAGACAAAAAGATATGCATAAATCATATTCATATATGGCATAGTGAAAACAGTGGATCCTTTAAAAATTCCAAATTTTCTTTTCTTTACCTGTGCTGCAAGTGATCCAGAAAAATAAAAATTAGATCTAGCTGTATTGAGAAGAAAAAGAAACCAGCAACAAGCAGCTAACCTGGTGTGGTTTGAGTTTTACCTGTTGCACATGACGAGTCAATAGAGCACCTCAACATTGATGTCGACTCTAAGCTCGACGGCCCTCAAAAATATAATCTTATTGTGATGTATGTATTTAATTTAAAGCACTTTATTTTAGGCTAGCCCTTTATCTCTGTAATACAATGAACTAAAGTCTCATTTCTTTATTTTAAATTTGAATAATTTTGCTTTGCATAATTGTTTGGAACTTTTTTGGGCATGTATTGGTTTTTGTTGTGGTGAAGTGTATTACAAGTCGTTTGCCATTTGCACAATTTTCTGCTTATTAAAAGCCTAATTCCTATTTTTTTGATCATATTCATGAATTTTTTCTTCTCACAAGGCCTTTACAAACCTCCATATGTCATAATATACAATTAGAATTAATTTCAGGCAGTTTGAATATATAGAACCTGATAAAAAGCAAGGGATAGAATGGTTTTACAAAAATCCAAGGGGAGATCACTTCAGGTCCACTTATATAAAAATCAGGAGGTCTGTAGCTTAAACAAATGTCATTTTTGTAATCCTGAAGTCATCCCCTTTCAAATGATGTATAATAAGACATGATTCACCTTGTTTTAAATTTTGGTAATTTTGGGATATGTGATTGACCATTTTTGTGGAACCTGCCTAATGATATTTTAAAAATCAGAAATTTGGTTCTAGCCACAGAATGGGTAACCCTGTCCATGACATACACCGCAAAGGTAAAAGCCGATCAATTAATCCTTACGCGATCACAGCCTTGCTCTTTCTTCTTGCGTCCCAGCTTCTTCATGCGATCAGCATTCGCTTTTTCCCAGTACTCTTCTTGCTGATCCGCTAAACAAAACAAGACAATCAAGCCATATATTATATTCATTCTTGATATGGGCCCATTTTTCTATTGTTTTTTTTTTTTTGAAAGGTTAATACTTTTTACAAAAAGGCCAACTCAAGACAGTATGCTAATTTATTGGCTGACTTCATCTCGATTTCTATTAACAATCCCAACTAAGTAGTAATCAAAATAACACAATTAAAGATGATATTTTTTAATTAATCACACCCCCCCCAAAAAAAAGCCAACTTGTAAGGCGGTATTCAGAGTCTGCTGAAATACACCAATACATTTAATTTGAAAAATAAGCCCCAGGAATTGGGGTATTTAACTCATGACACATTTCTGACAAAAGTGACATACTCTTGCAAAAAGAGCTCTCTAATTTGACAAATAATAAAATAACACCATTCAGTGCTCTAATTTTGCAAGCACATACCTGGTAAAACTCTGGCCATGAACGAGGCCGACGTTCGGGACATTTTGGCAAACTCCTCCGCACTTGTCTCGTCTTTAAACCTGATGTAGCCTGAGCGAGCCTCCTCATTAGCATCTATATAAGCTATACTTGATGCATGACTCTCCTTGAACATTGTCTACACACAAAACACAAGAGCAAATACACATAAACAGAAACATTTAATTTGCCATCCATTTCACACAAAAAGAGAACGTTAAAAGCTGTTCATTTAAAGTCAAGTAATTGTACCTCTATGTCAAGGTGTCTACGACAAAACTAATGATATCAACCTTAACCTGGCTCATAAATTATTTGACCTTCTTTTTTGTTTCATCATTAAATCTTCATTTTGAAAGCAAAGGGATAATTAAAATTTTGTTTGAACTAAAGAAATGCATCACTTGTTTAGAGTACAGAAGCTACATTTTTTTTTCAAATTTAAGGTAAAATGAATAAAAGATGTTGTAAAAGGGTATGGTGATGCCTGATATTGTGAGGCCTGTATCAATTTCATAAGGTATAGAATTCCAAAAGATACAACCTAAAATGGAATTTATGTAAACATTCAAATCGATAGAAAATAAAATGAAGAGTTTAACAACCTAACTCATTACACCAATTTGCAAAAATCATAAGGTTTTGAGTGAATGCAACTTATTTTCCCCTTTTTTTCTCAGTAAGAGATATTGTTTTCTTATACCGTACATGCAACAGCCAATACTTTAAGACAAAAATACACAAAGAAGAAAAGACAAACAGTTTTTTGTCCTATTTCTCAGCTTTTACATGAAAAAGAAAACAAACCACAAACCAGCATAAAAAAATTATCTCTTTACTTCTCACTCCATCTCTTTACTTCTCACTCCACGAAATACAATGAAAAGACTTAATGAGGAGAGTGGGTTCTAAGTGATATGAGAGATTTCCTTTACCCTGATTTTGTCTCTGTGCATTTCATGTGAGCACCACCACTGCACAATCACATTTGGAGTGAACTTCATCTTCTCCACATTGGCCATCTTCACTTCCTGGCTTAACTTGAGAGGCTTTGTCCCAAACACATCCTCAAGATCCACTACTGAGGCAAAAACATAGATCATAGGAGAATGAGAAACATTTAAAAAAAAATTGATGATTTGGAAGATTAATAAAATAAAATTATGGTTTAGCATTATAATCAACATAATATACAGGCTTTCGGAAAACCCATGTACAAAAAGAATGGTATCATGAAGTTTTTAAAGCTGAAGGTGTTTCCAGTAACTTTCTCTTTAACCTTGCTTATCACTATACATTGAGAAAAATTACGATTTTTCTTATCATTGAATGAAAGGAGGAATTGACAAAGAATTTAATTCTTTGCCATACCCGGTTTTAAATTCACCTTAGCAGTATGTTAATCAGAACATAAAAAATCAATTTATCATATTTCATGTTTATAGTGGATGGTTTGTGCTATGAGGATAAACAAAGGAAATGTGTCGAGTTTATAACCAACAACATTCTGAGCCCATACAAGACAATTTGTCATTAGAACTCACAAAAAATTTAATTTTCTCCAAAACATTAGGATGCTTGTTATACTTGCTGCAATTAACTTCATCACAATTACTGATGAGAGTATTGACCTGGTTTTGACCTGTTTCGGCTGATCCCCTGGTTCTCCTGCTGTCTCAGCTCTCTTAGCGATTCCTTCAATGCCTTCATGTGAGATTTTTGCTGCTCTATGTACTCTGTCTTCAGGGATAGCCATTCTCGTCTGACATCAGAAGAGAAGAGAAAGGTGAGGTCTAAAAACTAAGCATAGACAAAACAAACAAACCACACTGTGTTCTCAGGTATGAAAAGCGGACAAGAAAAACAAAAACAAAAAAATAAATAAATAAATAAAGGTACTTCGGGAATCCTAGTACTTTTGGTAGTTCTATTTTTTTTCTTTGGATTAAACAGAAAGTGTCATTTGTGGTTCCTCTAAACTTACAAAACATGAATACTTTCTCAAATACATTACTGTGTGTCTTGCAATAAGTCAACATGATTTTGCAATTTTCACATAATGAAACGTTGACGTTTTGAATAATACATTTTTGTGAAAAGAAATCAGAAAACATTTTGATTTAAAATGTAGAGAAAAAGAGGAATAACCTTATATTCAATAAATTCAAAGATAATTTTTAAACTAGTTCGGAATTTTTATCACTCAACTCAAAGTGGTTTCTCAGTCTGTGCAGAGATTATTTTCAGTTTTCAAAATATATAATGCATGTCAGGTGTCTATATTGAAAATTATTAGTTTTCATTCAAGGAACTATTGGACTGACCGCACGGTTAAGTCTGATAATATGGACAAAAAATTTTAGTGGCGATAGGGTAAAATGGTAGAAGTTTTTTTAGTCAGACACTAGTTTTTTATGCACAATATATTGTGGTTGGGCTCAACAGTGGCATCCTATATCCATGATATATTGTGGATGAGCTTAAAAAGAGTTAAGATATGGGTCTTCATGGTTACATACTTTCATCAAAAACTTACTTTGTGATAACTCTGAGGTGTGGCTTTTCCCTTTTCTGTTTCTTTCTCTTCCTGGCCCCTTTAGCTTCAATAAACTCATTTGTGATGGGCACAGGATCAAACTCCACCCTCTTTTTCTCTGCTGCTTTTTTCAACTTCAGAATGGATGTTGGTTGAGTGCCGTCGAGATCTTTGTTGACATTCTCTGACGACTGCGTGTCAGAACTATTATTCTGAGTTTCAGACAAATTCTGTTTCTGATCAGAGTTCTCATCTTTATGTTTTAACAGTTTTTTCTTGCGAATGTCCTCTTGCCGTAACAACTTCCTCTCTCTGTGACTTAGTTTCTTCTGGGGCTGTGGCGCAGTTGACTCTGTCGACACTTTCTCTGTAAGAGGTGGCTCAGTTTTATCACAAAGATTTTCAGATTTTTCTTCTACGGCTTGCTTTGACCCACCTTCTCCAGACAACGATATTCCATCTCCTTTGCTTTTTTTCTTTTTTCTCTTTTTCTTTTTCACCTGCGAGGAGCTGTCCATATCTGTCGTATCATCCTCGCCTGCCTTGTCATCCATAACAGCTGCCAGATTGGACCTCTTAGAGCTGTCAGTCCCAGCACT
The DNA here is from genome assembly GCA_019649035.1 of Elysia marginata. Taxonomy (NCBI): domain Eukaryota; kingdom Metazoa; phylum Mollusca; class Gastropoda; family Plakobranchidae; genus Elysia; species Elysia marginata. Next base: position 183,638 of record BMAT01002201.1, on the reverse strand, counting down.
TGCCTCAGATTTGGCCTGACTTTCCTCTACATTCTTAGACTCTACAACCTCATCACTTTTTAATGGAGCACCGTTGTCTTCACCAGTGCTTGGCTCCTGAGACTGGCTAAGCTTTCGCTTCTTCTTCTTCTTTTTCTTCTTGCCCTCTGCTGGCTTTTGCTCTGCAGAAACATTGCTTGCCTGAGCAACGCTGTCTTCAGGCTTTTTCTTCTTTGTCTTTTTCTTTTTTTTCTTTCTAGCATCTGTGTCTGTTGCAGTTTTAGAGTCATCTTGTTTTTCTAATGACGGATCATTGTGCTCCTTTTCCTCTTGAACTGAAAGAAATTCATTATAAATATTTGTTTCCTTTAAGTTCTGCATGGACTCTAAAACATGCTTATCAGCAGGTGTTATTCTACAAGTTAGGCCTGCAAAATGCATATTGCAATAAAAAAGGAGAAAATAGTTTATCGCAATTAAACATTATAATTGATAGACATGTAAATATCTCATCTTTTCTGTTTAGGTTGAATCTCACTCACAACAGCATGTAATTTCTGCAAAGCAACATCAACAGCATGAAAAATATGGAGTGATTAGACGTCTCATAACCAATACAGATAGTTAGATGTTGGAAACTTTCATTTGAGAAAACACCTTTTAAAAGTAGCTTTATTTCTCTTTTTCTTTATATTTTAAATTCAAAGAAGTCTTTAATCTTAAGTTTTTTCAAAATAGGAAACTCAGTGATACAAAAGTGCTTACAATGACAGTGGGAAACGCAGTGCTCGTGCTGGTCTCGAAATATTCATACCTTGGACACATGATCACGGAGGATGTTGCCACTCTAAAAGAGGTACAAATATGGATTGAAAAGACATGGGAAAAGCTTTGGGAGAACAAAGAGCTACTACGAAGGAAAATTGAAACCTGGCGTGCTACGTATTCTCAGTTTTCAACTATGGTTGCAAAGCATGGACCTATTCCAAGACGGTTCAAAAGAAGATACAGACGTTCAAAATGTGGTGCTACAGGAGACTTCTAAAGGTCCCATGGACAGAAAAGAAAACAGAAAAGAAATTATACAAATGGCCAATGTCAGCGAAAGACTGTTGCAACAACTTATGAAGCAGAAACTTGGCTATGCTGGACAAATCATGAGAGGCAGCTTTGGATCTTTGCTACAACTATCCCTAGAGGTGAAATCAAAGGGAAGGGAGGACAGGGAAGGCCAAAAAGGAACTGGATGGACGATGTAAAGGAATGGTCAGGGTCGACAAGCTATGAAGATACGAAATGGAAGGCCGAAACAGAGAAGAATGGAGAGACATGGTGGCCAACCTTCGGACTGAAGACGGCACTTGATTATTATTAGGAAGCTCAGAAAAAGCATAGATCCAAATATCAACACTTTGTCCAGTAATGTTTACACATAGGGACAAATCAAAGTTGATGACTTTTTAGTAGCAGTGGAATTTTTAAAAGGTTTTTTCAGAGGAATCCTAAAACAGGCAACACCATGAGCATCGCCCCTCCCCAAGGATAAAATATAAAAAAGCCCAAAAACTTTTTCCGCTAGAAGTAAGCAAACTTTGTTACCTCATGAATAACATACAAAGACAACATAGTCAGCAACCTACCTGGACAGGGAGGAGCCAGCTTCTGAAGCCTGTCGAGAGCTTTGTTTGTTTTTGGAAACTTTCCTGGCCGCTCCATCTCCTTGTCTGGTAGAGGATTGTTCAACATCTAGTCCAAGTAAAGGAGAAAAAGATTATTGTAATTCATAGTAAAAATTAAAAACTCAAGGAGGGTCTGGGGTTAAGGAAGGACAGCATCATAATGCAAAATATTATCAAACTAGTGATAATACTGATATCAAACTTTAGACTTACAGCACAAGCTCTCTCTGCCTCCTCAGCTTTTGAGAACTCCACAAAAGCAAAGCCTTTGATCTGTTTGGTTGTCTTGTAGGTTGGCAAGCTGACGTACTCCACCTGTCCGCACTGAGAAAATACTTGACGTACCCACATGTGAGTTGCATGTGACGGCAAATATTCCTGAAGATTTATGAAAAAAAAAACCTAAAAATTTACAAAGTTGCAAGCAGGCTATGATTTGCAATAAAAATTTTATAACAGCATTTCAAAATGAAATATGGGTTGTTTTGTTTCAAAAAGTCAAAACATATGACAACTGACTAACAAAAACTATAAAAAGGCAACACATTCTCCTTTTCATATTAATAAACATACACTTTCCATTAACCATACCTACAAAATTTATTAAAAAAACACAAAGAGTTTCAGAGAAGAAGATCAAGTTCCAAATAATTTGTTGGGATGCTAAATCATGAGACAGTGTGCTATGGTGATACAACTTTGCTTCAATTGTCTTAAACATATACACTAGAGAGAGTACCAGGTGTTCTTGTTTCTTAAGCTTTTATACTTTCTAATAGAAATATTCCTTACATTTACAGAAATAGAAGATATTATTCATCAGTAAAACTTGTGATTTTTACACTTCAATTTCTTCAAAGTGTGTTTGGTGACACCAATATCTAACAAAGTTAAAAATCAAAATTTGCAACTTTGACGAATAAGACCAGTAGCTATTTAATATGATGAAAAGTAAATTGAAATCAACAAAGATTATTCATAGACACTAATTAGTAAGTCAGATCAGACTGCACATTCTATAAACAAAATGCAAAGAGTTAAATAAATCTAATAACGTTTTAGGACAGAAAAAACTGGAACCATCATTAGGTCAGCTTATAAAATAAAATTTTTACTAAGGCAACTTACAACATAAATGGTGCATCTATCTGTCTCTTCTTGACTGATTTCTTGAAAAGGTGTGATACGCCTCACTTTGGTTTTGTCTTCATTTAACTGAAAAAAAAAGCAAACAAAAAAGCTATTTGCAGTTGTCTTTGGTGCATTAGATTGATTTTATTATCATAGTTGAACAGAATTCCCTGTACTTCTTGTTTCATAAAAAGGACATAACTTTGAAAAAAGTTCAACACCTCTGACGAAATTCCATGAATATATTTCCTCTACAGTATATGAATGTAAGAAATTTGAAGAATGGTTGAGAAACAGTGACTTGTTAAACTTATATACCCTGCGTGTACGCCTTGTCCCAAGTTCAGAAGAGTATGCTTTAAGCTTTGTAATGTAGTAATGGGGTTATTAAAAATAGAACAAACGTTCATATTGAGTTCATGGAATGTCGGGCGAGATTATTGTGCCACTTGGATTACTGTGTATACTTAAAGCTTGGGCACATATCAACTTAAAAACTGTTATAGTAATAAAAAAAAATTTATGGAGGATGTGTCTTGCACTTTGAATTTGTGCTAAAAACTTTCCGATAAATAAGGGAGAGATTTAAAACATTTTATGATTGCAGGTGGATGGTTTCGACTTAAGCATTTATGGAAAGTTTTTGTCTCTAAATAGTTGACTAAACCCTGCAGGGATTAATTGTTTTTATTGCATTGTTTTACTTTATAGAGTGTGCCTATTTGCCAATGTAAAATAAGTTGCTGTGAGCATTGTTATTGATGTTCAACTGTTAGACCTTAAACTTTGATTTTTGCATAATGGCACATTAAAACAAAACTTGCATAGTTTCTGCATATTGCTATTTTACCTGCAGAATCTTGGACCTGCTCAGAGCTTGTATGAGAACGTTCCGACTGACACCGTCTCTGTGCAAAGTCTGTAGTTTGTTGAAGTTTGCAAATATACTCAGATCCACATCTGAAAAGAAAAATTGTTTAATTTGTTGTCAGTACAACATAAAGGCTACAAATCTGTAGTCTTCACAGTGTTTCAATTCTTCTTATGTTTGGAGGTTGTGATTATTCTAGCTCTGATTACCCTTTTTAAAAGTATGTACTAATTCTTTCATAAATATATATTGTGGTCTACATGCCTCTCAAAAAGCCTTAATTACATATGAAATTTTAAATATCTTGCAACCAGTCCAAATGAGTTGTGTGTCGCAATTTCAATATTACAAAGTGTTGATATTGTAAACAATACATTTTTCTGTGTAACAAAGTAAGAGATCGTTTTTAGTTTTATTCCTTAGTCATGCTATGTACAATGTAGGCCTAGATAAATTCTTCGCTTGCTTTGTTAGTGGAATGTGTGGGTATTCGTGGATATAACTTATGGTTTTCACATTGCTTAACTCATTAATATTAAATCTAGAATGATCGCCTATTGTTAATTGTGTAGGTCTAGGTTTCTGGATTGATCTAGATTCCCACCTTCCAGTTCATTTACATAATGTTTGATGACGTAGGAGGAATTTCGGGCGACTTATTTTTAACTTGGCTTGTGATTGGGTGTCGCTGCCGTGTTAGGCTATGCCTTCCCCACCTTTCTTGCATAGGGTGGAATTTTCGAGCGATAGCTAGAACATGTGTTATAGAAGTGTGTTTTGCCTATAAATAGAGCTCGTGCGGTAGATTAAAGAGGACTAAGAGGATAGAATACTGGATGAAGAGAGAGTGAGCAGTTTTGTGCAAAAGTTAGATTTACGATTTGTTTATGCTGGACATTGGCAATTCCACTGTTATTATTTTCGACTGCTGCTGAATGTAAATACTGTTTCGGTTGATTTCTTCGTTTTGAGTTGAATAAACTTATTTTCTACGTTCTTCACACCACTTTTCACGTTTTCAAGATTTTAAAAGAACTCACAAGTCTCCCATCAGGAATTTTATTCGTTTTCTCGCTTTTTATTTCTGGTGTTTGTGACAGTATGCATTTACAAACGTCAAAAAAACTGCATGACTTTACCAAAATGTTGAAAAATGATATTTAAAATATTTTTAAAAAAGGAAAAACGTTTCCAACATGTGTTCCCTAAATTAAAGTTGCTGGTGTCAGACTCATTCAGACTGGTTGTGAAAGATAAAATTTGCAAAATAAGTAGAGAAAAAATTTCTAATGTACAGATTTTCAAATGAATGTTTCAATATAAAAGAAGTTTTATTAAATAATAAATTTTAATTCTATGCTGACAGATAAAATAAAACACCAAGAACATCAAGATGAAAGTTTTCGAGAAGCGACTTGTTTACAAAAAGAAGAAAAAAACATATATTCCTTTAGTTTAGATGACTATACTACATCCTTTAAAGAAAATAACAAAAGCACAAAAGTTTTAATATTAGAAAATCAATGTCCCTTTATCAATTACTTGATGTTTGATAAAAACCCTAGAAAACCACAGTTTTGTTATTAGTTTCAACTTACATCCATCAGGAGAGCTGTCCACTTTAGACTTAAGGAAACGATCTTTACTGAGACTCGAATCTCCAAAATAAAACTCCATCTGAGAAAACAACAGAAGTACTCATAAGCAACTTCATTTTCCATAGTGCTCAATGTAAGAACATGAGCCTAAGTGAACCCTAAATGATAAACGAAAAAAATTGACAGTCCACAAAAAAAAATAATAAATAGAACTGAAATTTGCAACATTAATTTATCTACATAAAGAGATATATGTAGGGCATTTGGCAACTGGTCACGTTGCCGAATTACGTCTATGACCTCATATATAATCTATTGAAAAGCCCTTTATGATAGTGAAAAAACAGCTTAATATCTTGGTTATGACCTGATTTATTAAATTTATAAGGTTGGAGACCACAGTCGCAGATTCTAAAAAAAAATGAAGAAAAGTAATTTTTAAAAAAATCATAATACAAAGGATTTGAGGGCATCACCAAATAGTCTGCTAGTTGAACGTATACCTCATTTCCAGGTTTTAAGACTTACTACGACAAAAATACAACATACACCATAAACTTGCAATATATAAATTGTACTGATTTGTACAGAGAATGACACTTTTCTCAATTTGGACACATGCACCACTTGACCCATTGTGAAGTGCACCTCACACATAAAAAATGCCAATATTAAAAAAGATTTAATAACTTCTGTTGATGGAAAAAAAATGATTTCTTTTTTTTTTGTCTTGCTCACTGAAACAGCAGCATTGAAAGGCTGAGATTTCATGGTCATCAATTGTGCCTAAATTCCATGACAGACAAAAATTCAACGAGTTTCTAGTACCCCACCAGGCAATTTGGATGTTTCCTAGACCAGAAAATTCCATACACTGTATAAAGTATTTCCCATATTTCAGCAAAGGTTGCAGAGAAAGCTCAGATCTGATACTCATTATCAAGAACAGGACTCAGAATTTGTCCCTGATAGGTGGTTAAATGAACAAGGATTGTCCATATTCAGTTCTTAAGAAAAGTTTAGTAAAAAGCCTTTCAGTCTCAGTAATCTTCAATGGTTGCTGGTCAAGTTTATCAATTTTCACAGGTTTACAAATAGAATACACTATTGAAAACTTTATGAGAATGTAAAACCAGACCTAATCTAGGTTCTTAAGGTCTAATCATGGCTTAGAATAAGATATATGCGATAAACATGGCTTTTTCTAGAATGTAATGAAAAGATTCAGAATCTTTTTAATGCTTTTTCTTTTCTTTTTTTTTTCTGTTTCAATTGTGTCACAGTAATTACGGTACACAAATAAATTTGAAATTTACTCTAAACACTGGCTATCTGGGCAAGTTACAAGCTAGGTTAGTAGAACACCTGTCTCTTTGGTATTTCATTCAGGTAAAATTTTAGCCATGCAAAGATTTCAAATGATCCCTAGATGTATAAAACAGAAAACCCATTTGCTTCTTAGTATTAATCTTCATGACTAAGAAAAGCCAAACTAGAATAGCTCAACCTGAGCTACAAGAAATTGAGAAAACTCATATTTTATCTTTGATAATTGATGGCATGAATTTTCCAAACATCCTAATTTGAGTTTATTTACGCACCTGTTGTAAGACACATTTTAAAGTGTGTTTCATTCTCTGATGATACGGTTTCCTTTTCTCTTTCTCACCATCTTCTTCGTTTTTAGGTTTTGACAAATATTCTCGCTGCAGTGGAGAGTCCAGCTTGAGTTTTTTGGATGCAACTTCCTCTTGATTATTATCATCAGCCTGTGTCCTTTTCAAAGCCTTTTGAATTTCAGATGTTCCTTCATAATTTGCATTAGTAACAACCAAGTCATCTCCAGACATTTTCTGTTTCTTTTCTGGATTTTTGTCTTTGTCAGGCTCAGCACGCCTTTTCTTGTTAGTTACAGTTGTGCCTTCCATAAATATGCCTTGAAATGTAAAACCTGTGACAAAAAAAGCAGGGTAATTTTCCTAGGGCAATTCTGCAATTTCTTACACTTCTTATTCGTATCTATTTAGAAGCCACAAAATCTACAGGAATAATCAAAATTGTAGCAAAGTCAAATAATCATTCATAGTCTCTATATTACATTTATAATTATAATCAAAACACATTGCTGTGTCATAGTTAATTTTAGAAGTACAGGACAAGCAAATGATTCATTTAAAAAAATCAAATAGGTCAATGGGTCTATGCATGTGAATGTAGATTTTAGAACACAATTCAAGATCTAGATTACAATTCCTAATAGCAGTGACTTTTGCCAACCTCTTACCATATAACAATTGATTTGGTTTTCAATTTTCTTCTATATAAATTATAATGGTTTAATTTCTACTCAAAGAAACAGTGTTCCCAAAAATCCACCTGATTACAGTAAGTACAAAAGTTACTATTGGTTAGACAAATATTACTTAAGACTTTCCAGTGAAGCCGATTAATTAATTAGTCATAAAAATTAGATCTGGAAATTTTAGATTCTAAAGATCAAGGTGACTTTTGAATATTGAATCAATAAATTTCTACTAAGCTGGCAAAGTTTTGAGGGACTGCAATTGTTCAAGCATACTTTGGATTCGCTGTTGTGGACTGAGTCTTACGTACTCACATGTTTCAATAAAATTTGCGAGGTACACATAATTGCGTGCACATGCAATTTTTCTATATAATGCATGTTATTCATACATAATCACCGTATAACTGTCAACATATAAAACCACTGACTTTTTTTTTTTAATTAAACATTTTTTCTGTTCATAATTGCAATGTTAAGATTGAGATTTCCCAGTCCAAACACTTTTTACAATCTATCTAGATGTAAAAATAAGAAAAAAGGACTTTGGGTGGTATGCGTTTTAAAATCATGGATTGTGAATAAGATACAGATAGTAAAATTGGGTAGAGGAAAAAGCAAGAGAATTTTAATCTAAATTCTTCCCATAAATTATAAGCATTAACTTTGAAGACAGAGAGAAAAGAAAAAAAAAGTTAAGAGTCTAGATCTAGATAGTAGACACTGCAAAAGTGCAACATTAAAGCTGAGGAAACTTATGGTCTGAACTCTGCAATTAGGTGTACATCTAGATCTAGCAAATTTTAGGATAATACGCATCATTATAATAAATGTGGGCACCCATTATCATGTGTAAATGTGTATTTATATACATATATTTTGGGTTTTAGAATGCAGCTATTATTGTTAATGTAGTCCAAATCAATATATTTCTATCGACCTGGCAAAATGCCACAAAGTCTCAAGGGACTGCTATCATTCAACTTCTTTGAGAGTAGTTAATACTATTATAATTGATGCCCAATCCTTGGGACTGGATCTAGATTCTATTTCTAGATTCTAGATCTAGATCTAGATCTATAAAAGGCTAGGCTTACAATATAGATCTAGATCTACTGTAGAGATTCTTGTGCGATTTTAATTTTATCCTTAGAACTAGACTCTAGGTCTAGATTTAAATCTGAAACTAGTAAGTCTAGAGGCTGCACATGATTTATTCAGTCAACATCCAGCTTAAAAGGAAAACAGTAAAATAAAAATTGTACTAGAATCTAGAACTTTACCATAGACAACAGAGATTTGGAAAATTGGAACTCAACCTGATCGTTCGGCAGGTTCTACTTTCGGTTTTGTTTCTAAATTTCATAATCGTTCAAGATTAGGCTAGCCCATGCAAAAAAAAGTATTGGAATCTACATGATTATGATCTATCTAGGTTGTAACTATGCAATATGCATTCTTGTTATTTTAATTCTAATAAAAGGCCTATTATTTTCTTTGTTATCATTAAAATAATCATTATTCATTATCAAAATATAGGCTACTGCTACTAGCGGCGGTACCCAGCGTTGCTTTGGGAATTTAAAAAATTCTAAGGGCATTTTACAACAGAGGGTAAAAACAGGCACAAAACCAGTACCGTAATCAGAATAAGCATTATCGCTTGGGCAGGGTTGGAGCTTAATGTAAAACTGACTGTGCACAACCCCTTTGTTCTACCTTTTATGATATTTTTCACACACCCGACTATATGTCTGCCAGTCTTTCTTTTCAACTCATTCCCCCTTTCTCCTCCCTACACCCCTTTCTAAATTTTTATCCCCCCCCTCTGTATTTATACCTTCAGTGATCTTTTCACTCCATCCCCCGTATTTTTTTTCTCTTCTTTCTCACTCTACTTCCTTTTCCTCCTTTTTATATTTTATTCCCTCCCAAAACTCCCGCTCTCACGATTCTTCACACTCTTCCCTTTACAAAAAACTTACGACCTCTCAAAAAATATATCTTACTTTTGTGATCACTATGTGTAACATGACCCTCCCTCTCGCCTTCCTCCTCTCTCTCTCTCTCTCTCTCTCTCTCTCTCTCTCTCTCTATCTCTCTATCTATAGATCTAGGTCTAAACCTAGTTTAAATTGAATGTTAGTGGGGCATTTCCGCTTACGGTAAAATCTCTCTCTCTCTCTCTCTCTCTCTCTCTCTCTCTCTCGCTATCTCGCTCTCATCATAGCTAGATCTAGACTTTTGTGAAACTTTGGATTTTGATCCTCAATGGAAAAAATAACTTCAAACAAAATTGCTATCATCGTATTTTTTATTCTCCCGAGTAGCCTAAAACCATCCAGAGTATGCCTAGAATCTGTGGGCCGAAATTAGACGAGTCCATAAATATCAAAAAAAAAAAAACCGAACTTCGAACTAATTGCAAAAGATTTGATTTTATGTTTAATAGCACGACTATCAATTCTCAAACAACATCTAAAAAAAGGAGACTGATGGTAACGTCGGAAGGGGGTCAAATTCAGCAAAATGACGTCATCACATACAACTAATTATGGAAAAATCCAAAACGTATCAAACACGGTCATGTTGCACCTCGTTTCAAAGGTCTTGATGAGGCACATCTAAATCCATGAAAGACACTCATAGGCAGTCTATACCATGAAGCATGTTTGCTATCTAAACGTCACAGTCCGCAACAGGCTCAGGGGATGGAAAGTTTAAGCAGCTGATTCCCTTGCACTGTGCAGAGGCTAGGGAACACTCCAGTCCATGTTTTCTGCATGTGCAACGCTTTGACCGACAATCTGACTTGCAATTGCACCGGATCATCTTCAACAGAAGCTCGGGAGTAGGTGGGAGATCCGTTGTACATGGGTCCAGTATGCCAGAAGATAAATGCAATCCCCATATCTCAGGCTTCAGGTAGCAAATTTTGTCGATCCAGTCCTAGAAAACAAATGAATTTAAACCATGAGTAAACTTCGACACACATAAACAGTCAAACACAGGCAAACACACACATGGTAAAGAGAGAGAGAGGGAGAGAGAGAGGTGGGGGGGTAGTGGTGAAACTTAATGTAGAGGCCTTTACAAGAGTGAGACTAAAAAGAGAGAGAGAGAGGGGGGAGGGGGTGAAACTTAATGTAGAGGCCTCTTCAAGAGTGAGACTAAAGAGAGAGAGAGAGAGAGAGAGAGAGAGAGATAGGGGGGTAAAGATATAAAATATAAATTACCTGCACTTGTATACACCCGCAGACTGTGGTACTTCGCTGCTGCTGAAGTTGGAGGCAGGGAACGCACTTGTACGGTCGTGATGCTGGATGCCACCTTCTCCCAGAAACGTTTGTAACGCAGCATGTCCAGTGTGTCACCCGCTCGTCCTCCGTAGAGAGAAATCAGTGCTTTCTCACCCAATGCAATGATATATGCTGGAGTTTTTCCTTTTGTGCAGAATGTCTCTACAGCTGCCTTGAAATCTGCATCAGTTTTGATTTTCTTCAAGGGCAATCCTTCGGCCACTCCAAAAAGCCTCGAAGTTGTGTCACACCCATTTATGGTATGAAGAAATGGCAGGAAATTGCAAATTAGTGGCTCGAGACGGGTTTTCATTGACAGTATGTCTATGACCTTGTGCTTTTTTGTATTTAATTCAGATTTTTAAAAAGTGGCCTCCTTCGTAGATCCGCATGATGCAGCAGCAGCACAAGCAGATCAGCGTCTTCTCCGATGACAACTGTAGTTACATTGACTGCACATGTAACTGCAGTATTGACAATGAGGGTATCTGCATGCATGCAGAACTTGGCATCCGTTCTTCTTTATTACGACACCCAAGTATTGCACAAACGCCTGCTTATTTTTGGGATTGCCTAGTAAATGTTCTTTCCTGGCATTGCAGACCATTTCTGGATTGAACTTGATCGTTGGTCCTACCACTCCGCATGAACGCCGGAGATGAGTTGCATCTTTGGTTGATGGTCCATTGTTGTATCCGTCAAAGACAATTCTTGGCTTTCCATACATTTTTTTGGCGTACTCAAGATAAGTTTGGCCTATTGAGGCATACGTGTCACTCCTTCTCCAGGGAATTATATGCAGAAGAGAACCACCATCAAGAACGTACTCACTATCAATAGTCTCACCAGCAACGTTCTGTTCAGACTCCTTGAATGCTGATAATACTACAAGAGCGTCAACCAGTTTGGCCTTGTCTGCTTCTCTCAACAAACCTGATGGATCAAACAGAGCTGCTGGGGTGCAGCTAAGTTCATATTTAAACACTGAGGGCAAGTCCAGGTCGTCTGACAGCCCATTTGCTACCGTTACAAGGCGTTGAAATAAGAGTTGCAGATCTACCTGCAGAGTTTCACTATCAACTTTTGCAGAAACCTTGACTGCCATGGTCACCACTTGATCTTTCTTCTTAAATGTATAGTCCTTGACAGCAGCGTTTCTCATGGACTCGAGAATGGTATGTCCCACCTCCTTGGCTTTGTCGGAGTTAACTGGTTGGTCTGCCATTGCACCAGTGCTGATACTGCGCAGAGTTTCATCACAAGCGAATGGATTTCTTGAAAGAAGATAATTCAAGAGAGATCGCATATCCTTATCATCTCTCTTTAGTCTGGACTGAGAAGATTCCGCATGCTGGCAGATTGTTGCATTATCGTTGCCAGTAACTTGTTGCATGGCTGAGTTCATATCAGCACAGGCTGGTCGTGACAGAAGCCACTAGGTGCGTTGTGAGTCACCCATACCCCTGGCATGGGTAGGCCCTCCGATAGTCTTGACACTCCGCATTAGTGTCTGTTCTATGACAAGATCTGGTGATAATCCTGCCCAAAAGCGGTCACTTCGACGTAGAACATGATGACCAGCTGAGAAGGCGCTGAATACTTCTTGATGCTGTTCCTGAAGTGTCTGCATCTGCTGGAGGTAAATGTACACTGATTCGGCATACAGAGAGTGCCCGGAAGAAGCAAGGTAAGGGAGCATTTCTTTCATGGAATGCAGATGTAGATTTCAGTTGCCCGTTCTTTCACCCTTGATGAATTTTCTCAGTATATCTAACACCTCCAAATACTGAAGCCAAAGACGTGATGTGCGACTATTCAAAAACTTTGAATTTGTTTCAACGAGTGTTGCTTCTATCCAGTCAAGCCCATTTGTCTCCAGGACCTCTTTGCAAGCACAACAGTTCCAAATTAGCCTGACAGATCGATGTGCAGATTTGATAAAAGGAAACATCGCCTTTTTTCCTTAGGTCTCTTGTACATCTACCACAAAGTAAACAGTCATTGGCAAAGTCAAATTTATTCTTTGAAGAGCGAAGACTAGTTTTCTTTGCAGCTGACCAATGTCCCCTTTCCTATTAAAATGTCTTCTAATTGAATTTTGGTTGCAGTAGTTATGGCGACACCTGGTGTGAAGAATCTAACCAGTATAGAAGTCAGGTCTACTTCCACCTCTCGCGCGACTAGCCTTCTGAAGACCAGCAACACCTTTATTTGTTACCGTGGTTTTTTTCTGGCCGTCATTCAGGGTATGATTGCACAGAGCACAAATGTCTACGTCTCGGGGATCTGCAAAAAATGTATACAAGCGAAACAAAGTCAAAATACAGCGAAAAAAATAATAAATTGAGGATTACGAAGATGAGATGGTGATGAAGATATCACAAGGAAACAAAAACGCTACCACGACACCGTCATAATTTTTAAGGACCTCATGAGTTCCAGGAATATGGTTTGATTATTCCACCTCTCTGCTTTCCTTTCCTGTTAGAACATGTAAGCCTACCAAGCCTATGACACAATAAACATTGACAATCCTTTCTCCCAAATTCGCAACAAATAGTTAAAAAGACTGGGCATTTTTTACTTGAAGATAACACACACACACATTTTTGACAAAGGTCATTTATAACAAAAGATACTAGGCTACATGTATATAGAATGAGAAATAATGATTATCAAGAAC
>BMAT01002201.1:149987-168486 GCA_019649035.1 Elysia marginata | reverse complement strand
ATCCGGCACGGTGCCAGTGGCAAGTGATTGGTTAATTACATCTGAGATAAATGGGGCTAAAGTTTCTAGGCACTGAAACATAAGAGATGTGGGAATCGGATCCAGAGCGACCGTTTTCGGCCTTTAGATCTTGATCTAGCTTTATCAAAATCCAGGGTTTTTCTATTTTGATCACTTACCTTTACAAGTCAAATGTAGATCTATGTATTTAATCAATCTGTATGTAAATTATATAAATATAACAACGAAGAGCGAACACAGTTAAGATCTTTATATTTATGATTATTCTAATATAGGCTAGATCTACACTAAATTAAAATCATAAATGTAGGCTAATGGACAGAAAAAAAAACAACAAAGAAAAATGATGATACTCATTGTTTTTTAACCACTACTAACCGTTTTCGGCCTCTATGTCTAGATCTTGTCCAGATCTATATCAGAATCCAGGCTTTTTTTTATAATATTCCTTCACAAGTGTAGATTTGTCTAGTTATTCTGTGTGTAAATTATATAACGTTGTAGAGCGCAAACAACACAGGTCGTTATGTCGGAAAACTAGTTCTAATGGTGGTTTTAGCTTAACATTTTAATAGATCTACTCTACAATTTTAACTCAGCAGTAAAATAAAAATTGTGTACAATGCATAAACATGTATATATCGCTTTTTAAAGAATGTGCAATAAAAATATTGCTAATAATAAAAGCTAGTTACTTACCAGATGATGTTAGGTGGAGATCTAGAGATAATTCAAATGTTGATTTATAGCGTTCTGCATGGTCATGTTGAGTCGCCATGATTTTTTTACCGATTAAATAACCAAAATCATTGCGCAGAACGCATTACTTCATAAAAAATGAATCTCGACGCATAGATGAATGAGTCCGGGATATTTTACGGATTTTAGATATCTCGCGAAGATTCCTGTTTTCTCCTTTTTAGGTATGTTGCACAGAATCATAAAAGCAAACAAATGCAACAAAGTTAAATTCTTTTGCAATTTTTTATAAGTAAAACTGTTTTCGGACTCGACTAAATTGAGGGCTGGGTGTTTTGTAGTTTCGGATTGAAATGAAAGGGGGAAAAAGTTGATCTGGGTCTTCCCAATTTGAAATGGATCTAACATGAAATAATAACTCAACAGCATAGTTCTAAAACCAACAGCACTGTGAAATCATTCTTTCCCGTTTGACAATAGCCACTGCTAGATCTAGATCTAATTTAAATTTAGTGTTGGGGCAATTACGATCACGGTAAAATAACTCACTCACTCACTAACCTTCTTGCCATGGGCAACTAGGGCAACATCACGGTAAAATAGCTCTCTCTATTTCTCGCTCTCATTATGGCTACATCTAGATTTTTTTTTTGTCAGACTTTGAATGACGTAAAATTTGTTCATAAGATACACAAAAATCATTCACGAAAATCTAATATTGCTCGAATTTGCGCTCAACAAGGCCTAGATCTAGATCTAGCTTTAATTGAATGTTAGTGGGCCATTTCCGATCACGGTAAAATAACTGTCTCTCTTTTTCCTCTCGCTCTCATCATGGCTCGATTTAGATTTTTATTTTGTGAGACTTTGGATAACGAAAATAACATTCATAAAACCCACCTACGTTCGAATTTCTTACGCACTGTAAATTTTAATAGTGCAAAACAATTTTCAAAGCACTACGGTCGAAACTCGAANNNTGAACGCAGTGGGACGTTCAAGTAAAACCCGTCATGGCTAGAGGCTATAATTTTTTTTTATACATTTTAAAACTTTTTTGTGGGACTTGAGATTCTGGCCCCAAATGGAAAAGAAATTAAAGTAAAATCGCCGTCATCGGTTTTTGTTTCAAAAAGTAGTCTAAAACCATTCCTAGTGCGCCTAAATCGTTGGGCAAAAATTGAAGGCCGTGCATTCTGCCGTTTCGGCGTCCATAGCGAAGTTACAAACACATACACACACCATCACACAGCCGCTCTTTGTCAGTTTGTTTGTCAGGAGTATCACTCTCTCTCCTTTCTGTTTCTTTCTGTCTGTTTCTCCATCCTTGCCTTTCCTCTCTGCCTCTTTCTGTCTCTTTCTGTATCTCTCAGTCTCTGTCCGTCTATCCGTCTCTCTCTGTTTCTGTTTACACTCTCTGTCTCTTTCTCCAGAGATAATTTAAATCATCTCTGCTTTCTCTGTCATTATTTGTCTTTTCTCACTGCGGTATCTCTAACGTCTGTCTGTATGTCTCTTCTTTTTTTTCTCTCTATCTCTCTTAACATGTTGCTGCCTCCCTCTTAGTCTTTTCTCCCTGCCCTTCTTTCAGTCTCTTTCTCTGCTTATCTGTATTTTTCTGTCTCCCCTCTCTCTTTATCTATCTGTCCCTCTCTCTCTGCTTCTCTACCAGTCTCTGTCTCCCTCTGTCTCTCTATCTTTCTTACTGTTTTTCTGAGTCTCTCTATATCTGCTTCTCATTGCTTTCTATTTGCCTCTCTTTCTGTCTTTCTAACTATCCCTGTCTGTCAATGTCCTCTCTTCCTTTCTTTCCCAGTCTATCTCTGCCTCCCTCTTATAGGCGTATTCCATGTACAGTTATTCAGGACAGATTTTTGAACTGCATTTAGGCTTCAGTTTCACTGCAATGCAACTGAAATCGATCGTTTGACTGACGATATAATAGCATTTTTTGTAACAGCAGTCTGAGTTTTCTTTTCTTTTTTTCTTCTAAAAGCACTCCTAAAGTTGTTGATTTTCCGTGTCATCGTATCTTTATTTGCTTGTTGTTCAAACTGCCGATAAATTGAAACCAACTTATACACATTTTCCTTGACAATTTTTTGCTCTATAGTTTGCTCATAATCTTCCATCAACATTCCTCCTCTCTGTGTAGAGCCAAGAATTGCAGAGACACTTCTCTTGTCCACGCCATGATCTACATGCATGTATTTAGGCCTACCAACAGATTGCTACACACGCGTGACGCAAAACACACGCCAGGCCGTCTAGGACTGAAGCAGCGACGCGACGTTCGTTTAAAATTTGGTTGGCAAAATATTTCTCAGCCTGAGGCTAGTCTGCAGTTATTTCGGACGCATGACGCTGTACTGACGATCGTTTTGTTATCACACGCACCGGTTTAACTGCAGACTCGCTTCAGATTAACTGCCGTCTGACTGCACTCAAAATCCTGTACGCGGAATAGTCTCTCTCCCTCTCTCTCCGTTTCTCTCAAATTTGCTCAATAGTGGTTAGCGTCGTGATTCGGCGTATATGTACCATATTATGAGTGTGTTTAAAAACATGTCGGAGCAGGGTGCAAGCTCTTGGCTTACAGAACTGCAGTGCTTGAACAGTACTCTCTGTGTGTGTTTGTCTAAGCGTGTAAAAGACAGTGTGAGGGCTTGAGGTACAGATGATGCAATACGTGTGCGCGCGCATGTATTTTGGCTTTTTTGACATGGCTTTCACATGTAAGCTTACAGTTGAAAAATGACATTCCCAGCCATGTAAGTAATAGCAAGTCTCAAGGCAGTCAAACCCCAGGACGAAGCTTCGTTAACGTGTAGCTCAACCAGCGACTTTCACTTCAATATTGTCAAGCTTGTGTGTACAACGGTTTTGACCTGAATCGACTGCTGGTGCGGAATTGTGCATCAAAAGTGGTCTAAATAGCGCTTTATTTATGCTGCGTAATATTTTTTCCTATCGCAACACATTTATAGATGTGCAACCTGCAAGGAAGAAGGCGGAAGAAATGGCGTTTCCCACGCTGTAACGTAGGTTTAGGTCAGAAACATAACGAAGATCAATTTTAGAAAACTTACCTTCAGTTTCGATGAGTAAAGAACTAAAAAAAAAAGCCTGTAGAAACTCATCTAAAACTGTGTGCATTGCCCGACGCTTGACGTTATGAAAACTCGAGAACGCCAAACTTACTTTCCTAAATGAGACTGGTTATGTCTTTAGTTATCTTATTCACCTTGAGGACTGGTTTGACATTTCTTTGTAGTAGGTTGAAGACACCACCATTGGAATGTCTGGTTCTGTATCCTTCAAGGCGGAGAGCAATTTCCTGCTAAATAGAAGGTTACAGAATGTGGTGACTAGTACACATCCTTGTTCCGAAGGCATCGAAACCGTCTTCTTTCGTTTACGATTTTTTGGTTTTTATGCAAGTCTTTACAACTCATTGAGGATGCAATGGACAGTAAGCGCTGAGAGGTACAGCAAGCATGACAAGGAAGGGTAACTCTGTCATCCTTTATTCCTGACGCATTGTTGTTGTCTGTGTTGTTCATCTCAACATTAAGAGGGCAGATCAATATGTTTTTAGAGTTGCTCTGTATTTTCTAAACTGTTATTGATACATACATGAAACTTTCACAGTCCTTCAAAATACTCTCCATGGCTCTCTATGCAACGTTTCAGCCTGATCTGCCTCTTCCGGAACACGCCATGGTAGTCTTCTTCCGGTATGGTCCGCAGCTCTGAATTCACTGCATTTGCGAGGTCTTGAATGCGGTCAAACTTCCGTCCAGCTAGCCTGTCCTTCAGAATCGGAAACGACCAGAAGTTACATGGTACCAAGTAGGGACTGTAGGTGGGGTGGGGCAAGACTTGAATTCCTAACTCCCGCAGTGACTGAGTTGTGGGCCTTGCTTTATGGGAACCTGCATTGTCATGAAGAAGTAAGGTCCTGGAGGTGCTAACCCTTGGTCGCTGCTCATTGATTGCTGATTTCACCTGGGAAAGCATATTCTGGATATAATATGTGGCAGTCATTGTAGTATCTTGAGTCAAAATGTCAACTACAAGTGGGCCACTGTAATTGAAGAATACCGTAAACATTCTTTTTCGGCTTTGAAATCCTGGACGCAACACGACGGGTCTGTCTCCTTGCCCATCTACCCACATGCGATTGAGGCGTTTCGGTGGGATGATAAAGAAGGGGAACCAAGTTTCACCACCTGTGACGATGTAGGAAAGCCTTTTACTAAGTTTTAGGGCCATGCGGTTCAAACATATTCAGCAATTCCGTTGCACAACGAACCCTCTCTCTCTTTTTTGATCAACCGTTAACAAATGGGGTATCCATCGGGCACATACCTTTTTCATACCGAGATGATCAGTTATAATGGTATGAAATGTACGATACGAAAGGGCACAGAGACATGGGGATCTTCATCAATTTCCTTCTTGATAGAAGCAATAGTCCTTTCGTTCACACATGATTTTGGTCGCGCGGGACGAGGGCAATTGGAAAGTGATTCTTTACCTTCATTGAGTTCCTTTACCCAACGGCAAACAGTTTGATAAGAACAGGCACAGTCCCCACAGATAGTCTGCAAAGTTTCATGGATCAGTTTTGCGGATTCACCAAGTTTACAGCGCATGAAAATGTAGAATCGCGTGTTTTCGTTAATGAACTCCATCTTGATTGGTGCAGAGCTATTCACCGCATGTTTTCATGACGTCTTAAAATGGATAGTGACAACTTCACATGGAATATTTTCATTTGGTTCAAGGGTACACAAGCTGATGATCATTTTCATATATGAAATGACCACCAAAGGTCGCGCATTTACAAACAGGAAGGTCACTCTCATTACTTAATGATCCACCCTCGTATCATACAATACAAGAACACCTTTGTCATAACTCTTAATTGTTATTTAAACTTTATATTAAAAACATGGATGTAAATTCTTATGGGCTTGGAACCATCACAGTCACAAATCTATACAGACTGGGAAAAGTGAATCCTATGACTGTGGCTTGAAGTTGGTCTAGCTTTTCCTTAAAAGCATAAGATCTTTTTATTCTAAATAATTAGCCTATCTTCTAAAAAAATCAAACTGTCTCAGTCAAAGAAGATTCCGCTTTAAAACAAGAACCCACATGGCTTGAACTCGAACGCTCCATTGGGCTTCAAACAATCTTTAAAAAATGGCCTTTTGACAAGTGAAAAAGGAAGCAATAGCAAAGCGTAAACTCCCTTTTCACCCCGAACCCAAAGATATCACTGACTAAACCTGGAGACGTTAAAGTAGCTCTCTCCACAGGCTTAAAAACCCGATGCGAATTTGAACTGGAGAAAAAAACTCCAAACATTTGTGGAAGTGGAAAGGTAAACAAAATCAAGCGTTTACGATAGGTGGGCCCCAGAATAATGAAAAGCTAGATCTAAGTTCTAACAATAGTAACATTGTCATGTGGCCTTGGCGAAGAGGAATTCACAACCTTTCTAGTTTCACTTTAGCTGTAGACCCAGGGGTCCACCTATCCTCAACCAACATTTTTAAACAGATCTAAGGTTTATTTAAATATTCTGATTGCAAAAAATTCAAAGATCCTAAGAAAAAAAAAGCCTGTAGCCACGGCCACCTGTTTTTATTTCAGTTCTTATCTTGAGATGGCCGTTTATTTAAATTGATTAATTGAGCTTCCGTCACTTATAGTTTAAAATTACTGGAAGGTGTCAGGAACATCCGGGTCAATGTTTGGTTCCTTCAGGTAGTTTCAAGTCTAACAGGCTTTGACTTTAACCAGCATGCAGCTGAGCTGAGCGTGATACCCAGAGCGTAGACATCACGTAGTCTGAATGGAGTCGGGATTAAGAGAAAGGTAGACATAAATGAAATAGAACAAATTTCGATTTAAGTCAACAAACTTTTACATTCATTAAGCACTGAAAATACCAATTAAATTCTGTCCTACTAACATGTTCAAATTACCTTCTCAAAGGATTGATAAAAAAAGGAAAGGGATATATAAAAAAAAATCAACATGATGATTATGTTCACCGTGATAAATATTTGTCTAACAGTAATACTCCCATATACAATCAGTTCTCATGTTACAAGTTACTATAATGAAGAATAAAATGAATTATTAAACAACTATAAAGCTGAAGCTTACAAAGAATGACAATGTTTTTTTTTTTTAAATCGCGCTTCCTTTACAGAAATAACCCGTGTAACGAAGTTAAAGATTGTTTTAGTCTACTTCCTTAGTCATGCTATGTACAATGTAGGTCTAGGCCTAGATGAGGACTACGCTTGTTTTCTTAATGGAATGTGTTAAGTATTCGTAGTTATAAGCAACTTACGGTTTTCCTAACTCATTAAAATCTAGAATGATCGCCTATTGTTAGTTATTAAGATCTAGGCTTCTGGATTTATCTAGATTCCCACCTTCCGGTTCAATTACATAATGTTTGATGACGTAGGAGGAATTTCGGGCTACTTATTTTTAACTTGGTTTGCGATTGGGTAACGCTGCCGTATTAGGCCACGCCTTTCTCACCTTTCTTGTAAAGAGTCGAATTTTCGAGCAATAGTTAGAACTTGTGGTCTATTTCTAGATGTGTGTTTTGCTTATAAATAGAGCTCGCGTGGTGGATAAAAAAAGGCTTAAAAGGTTTGAGAAGACTGAGAGGATAGAATACTGGACGAAGAGAGAGTGAGCAGTTTTCTGCAAAAGTTAGATCTATGATTTGTTTATGATGGACATTGGCAATTCCACTGTTATTATTTTCGACTGCTGCTGAATGTGAATACTGTTTCGTGTTGATTTCTTCATTTTGAGTTGAATAAACTTATTTTCTACGTTCTTCACACGACTTTTCACGTTTTCAATATTTTGAAAGAACTCACAAGTCTCGCATCAGGAATTTTATTCGTTTACTCGCCTATCATTTCTGGTGTTTGTGACAACCCGCTTATGTTTAAATTTGCAATATAAATGATATATCTTATATACAGAAAGAGAAATAGTAAGCTCACTTTGACTTAACCACAAGACACCCGTTTCTTACACCTCTAGCCTCAGATGCCATGTAGCTTGGGAGTCCCTCCACACTGAGAAGCCGGTACAAGACCCCATAGATTTCTCAAGGAGTCGGGCAGCGAGACCGAAGTCCTCCCAAAATGGCGTGTTGCGCATCCACGAGAAAGACGCTGTAAAGCTTAATGTCCCCGTTGGTCGTGCGGGCCAGATGGAGATGGTTGTGCGACTCTTGTAATAATCAAAGATTCTAGAATGCATGCTAATCCACATGCTAGTGGTTAGGTTGTTTGAATTTTAACGTCTCTTTTCAACTACAAGGTTATATCAGAGACGGCGCTTGGGACAATTGAAAGCGTGCTGCCACACTGTGATATAAGGAGCGCTTGCACACACCACACCCAGTCACATTATCCTGACACCGGGCCCACCAGACTTAGCACTAAATCCATAATGCCAGGCACTAGAGGGATCAGCTGCTAATATACCAATTTTAAAGTCCTTGGTTTGACTAGGCCGGGGATCGAACCACGCACCTCCCGATCTCTGAGCTAGGCCACAGAGCTGGTCCATGCTAGTTGTGTCTTTGTTCTCTGATGTGCTGGTTCGAATCCCAAGCACCGACCTGCTTTGGTCATATAGAGGGAGTTGCCGGCTGAATGTCCATGGAGTACCGTTATAGCGTCCCCTGGAAAGAGTTACAGTCTCTAGGACAAGACACAGTAAGTTATATAGCCATTGGCCAATAATGCCATTTTAGAGTAAAACGGAACTATGGGGTTGTTCCTTAAACTTAAAAAAATTTTTCAGAGTTATGGTGACTTTTGAGGCTTAGATTCAGCACAAGAGTTATTCGAATAAACTACTTCCCCCACAGAAGAGTTCGTTGGTGGGCCCACCTTTCGAATTTTACACACAAAATAGGTTTGTCCCGAAACAGTCCCATAGAACGCTATAACTGGGTATAGAAGCTCCGGATATCTATTCTTCCTTGCGACTATTGTAAAATTTCTTGTGGTCTTTTCAATTATCATATGCCAGTACAACGTTTCTTTTTTAGAAATTCCATACAGAACGTAATGCATTCTGGTATAACATACGGGCTTGAGACCGTCACAGTCATAGATTTGGGAATAAAAGGCAGATTGATTCATTTTGCTGTGGCTTAAGATTGGTGTAGCTTGTCTACTATAGAATGATATAATCTTCATGACAAAAATAATAGGCTTGGTGAGAAAAGGTTTGTAAAAGCGACAAGGTTTCCAACCAAGAGATAGAGAGATAGATAAATAGAGAGAGAGATAGTGACACACAGACAGACAGGTAGACAGACAGAAAGAGATGTGTATTAAAAAAACAACTATCCAGAGACAAATGTTTGAAGAAAATCCACCAGTAAAAGACTAATATAACAAATAAAATTTTTACCACCGATCATGATAAAACATGAATTACTGCAGAAAAATGCCGAAAAGGAAACCTGGGAAATATAGCGTTTCCCATTCAAGACCGTAAGTATAGAGTAAAGCAATACTGTTCAAAAGATCATCAACGTGACCTTAATTCATGAGTAGCCACATTAAATATACAGGCGAGACACATTGATCCAGTGCAGAAGTGAGTTCTTTTTCAGCCGTCAAAAAACCTCCGCTATCTTCATAGGGAAACGCCATAAAATTATTACTTGGAAAGTGCAGCCTCAATCCTAGGTCAAACCTTTATGTAGTGTCCACCTGAGGTACAAAGGAATAACGTTGTCTTCATAGAAAGAAACCCCTACAAATGTAGATCTTATCAACCTTTGACCCAAGAAACAGACAGGCAAACAGAAAACGGGATGAAGAGTAGATAAATGACATCATGTAGGGATATCAACGTAAAACTATCGATCTGTGGAAGAGAAAGAGAAAAAGAAAATACGCTTAAAGATTGAGAAATGCTATCAAATCAAACAAAAAAGTAGTGATAAAAACATTTAGAATAAGGGATGTAGGCAAAAATACAGTCAAAATAGATTTTGTGATGCGAGCTTCATCAGCTGAAAAAAAGATCCAAAGAAACTTTTAGCAACTGACAAGGACTGCAAATGTAATCTTAAAGAGAAAGGGCAAACTGCGAAAGTACTGAAAAACGTCAAAATTTTAATTAAAAACGCAGGCAAGAAGGGCTACACGCCTTTATTTACAAGAAAAGACAGAGGCTTCAGCCGAGAGAGAAACCACCTAATCTCCAGTTTGCAGCTTTCATTGGCCTTTGATCCCAGAGAGAGAGAGGTAGAGATAGAAAGAGAAATAGAGGGAGAGAGAAAGAGAGAGATAGAAAGAGAGAGAAAGAGAGAGAGAAAGAGAGAGAGAGGGGGGAATAGTGGGAGAGGGAGATAGAATGAAAGACACATAATATATACTATAGAGAAAATGATGCATTGCATAGCATAAATCTGTGGAAATGGAATCAGCGTCATGTCGGGAATGAGAATCGTATACATGTGGAATACATTATACGACGTCTTTTTCATACACTAGTTTGCGACCTCTATTAATTAATAGCTCTAAACCATAAGATGACGAAAAAAAAACAACAGATTACCTTTCATATCTGTTCTGTTCACCGTAACATCTACCATTGTCGACGCATGCCTTATTGCAATAGTTTGGATTGTTTTTTTTCTTCCAATAGCAGGTGGTCTGAGTTTATCTTACATCACCTTCTTGTACTGTGGCTTAATTTTTTAAATTGTACGAGTATTACCGATACTTATGGGCTCAGCTCATGCAGGCGCAGAATCACAACATAAATTATGTAAAAAAATCATTCTGTTGACCTTGAGAACCCTTTGCTTGTGTCCCTACTTTCTCTGGACATGACCCATCAAAGTCTCTCCGTTGAGCTGACTTGCGCTTTGTTTCAGGATCCACGGAATACACTCAAGTCTCATCGCTGATGATCATCCTACCCATAAAGTCAATTTGCTCAATTTCATATCTCAGCAAAAAGTTTCTAGAGAAATTGAACCATGATTTATTCAGCTTGTCTGTCAGCAAATGAGAACTGATTTTAAAAGCATTTTCTATGTTGATTTTATTGGTTACAACTCTAAAGACCGAAGTGCTGGGCATTGGTATTCCTTTAGAATTATGCTAACAAAATTATTACGCCAGTCATTACTCAGTGAAGCAAGATATTTAATGATGTTTTCACCCCCACATGATGTCACAGGTTGGCCTGGATGGGGTCCATCTTACATGACATCTCGCCTCCCCTACAACAGCTTTTAGTCGGTTATTAATCCAAAGGCAACTCCAAAAGATATGTGTGTACTTATACTGTTATAGATTTATATAATTAGGGTTAAATTAAGTCTTTATTATATAGCAAACACCAAAGACAAGAGTTTTGATTAGCCATAAACGATTTGGTTGTTCCCCTTAAGCTATGTTAAAACATTTTTAGTAAAACTTACAATTACAGCCCACGGGAAGCTGTCATGAACATCGCGATCATCTTTAGTGTCCTGCAAATAGTCGTAAATTCAAGTGGCCTTGACCTTCACCAGCACACAACAGATATTGAGACCTAAAGCGTAGATGCCAAGCTGTAATGGAGTGCAGATGCAAAAAAATTTATACAATGTAACAAGCCCGACCTATGGAAGATTTGACAACAAATTATCTTTAACACATCAAAAAATTGGTCGAATATACAAGTTGTAATTTTGCAAAATGGCACAACACAAAGCCTGTCTTTCACTAAAACATTCTCACTATACAAGGTTCACTAAAACATTCTCACTATACAAGACTTTTTTAAATTTGAAAGAGTTTTTATAAAAAGTCTTGCATGCTTTTTAGTGAAATAGGTTGAGTGTTACCTGTGCGTAGAAATTGAAGTTTGTCGTATTTCATATGCTATGAAAAGCACACTACATGTATATTTTCTATAAGTCATATTGGCCTTCTTTTTTAAAACAGCAAGGAAAAAGTTTACTTTCTTTGGCTAAAAATTAAAAAAAAAAATGTGTGATCCCTTCACAAAAATTGTCCGTTTGTGCTCCAATTTACGATATAAAAACCATACAGTCTTATCTACATACAGAAAGAGAAAAAGCCAACTCACTTTGACTGGATACACAAGACACCCATCTGCGGCATCCTTAGCCTCAAGTGCAATGTAGCTTGGTGTTAATCAACACTACGAAGCCAGAACAAGACCCATGGAGGAGCCGGACAGTAAGGCCAAAGTTAAACACAGTAGGATGTGAGGCATTCATGAGAAAGACGTTGCCAAGCTTAATCATGTCCCCGAGAGTGATACAGATCGAGTGAAAATGCCTCACTGCATTGGCTAACTGGTTGAAAAAAGTCTGGCTAGGGGGGGCCTAGATAGCTCAGTTGGTAGTGGCTTCGCTCCGTGGCCAAGAGGTCGTGGGTTCTAAACACAGCCGAGCACAGTCCGGGCCCCTACTGGTTGGGTCGGTGTCAGTATAATATGACCGGCTGAGGCTAAGTCATGGTATCCCCGCTAGTCTCTGGGTGGCAGCCCGTAAATTGTCATTGGGACCCAAGCCCTGAGAGCACCTTTGAAGTGGAATTGGGCTTGTAAAAATACCCTTCAATCAATCAATCTGGCTAAGGATGGGTCGCTGATTCAATAAGGCTTGCACCTTTTCAAGACCCGATTGTAAGGTGCAAGATACAACATCCTGATTAAGGATGAAAGCGCGTCTTGTATGAACCGTTTTACTAAGGCTTTTATCTAAGGCAACGCTGCTTTGTCAACAGGGAATGGATCTATGGCTTACATGCTGATATAGGATGCAAGCCTGTCACACCCACTTGCGACAGGTTCGGCAGTCTTCTGTCGCTTGTGGGGGAAGTCATGTAGCCTAATGATGCAATCGCAAAGCTTAGCCATAATATTATTATTCTCAGGGTGGTAAAGGACTGACGAGGCTAGCCTAGGCCTACTTGGAGCTTCTGT
Source organism: Elysia marginata (assembly GCA_019649035.1). Classification (NCBI taxonomy): domain Eukaryota; kingdom Metazoa; phylum Mollusca; class Gastropoda; family Plakobranchidae; genus Elysia; species Elysia marginata. The sequence continues at coordinate 155,739 of BMAT01002201.1, read as the reverse complement.
ATTGGGGCGTAATGTTAAATATAAGCTAGGCTGCAATCTGGGCTAGAACCATGCAGAATGAAATCACCACTCAGCCATGGCTTTAAAAACTCATCAGAAGATTTTATAAGCCAGCTGCTTTACATCGTGCTCAGTGATTGCATGGTTTGCATTGGATTTGCATTATACCATGACTTGTATAAGGTAACTAGAGTTGGTTCTCCACTTTCCCTAAGGCTGATATGCGATGCAGGAAGCAAATTTGCTTATAACACCCAAGCACGAACTGCTCGCACCTTATAATATAAGACATCGGAAATGCAAGCAGATCCTAGTTTAAATGGACAGACACAGTCCAGACAACTCAGATTCCAGACTGCTCCGAGAATACAAGAGCATCGCTATGGACATGCGAAATGGGCAATGGGCGGTGACGCCGGTGAGGACACAGTGAAAATACTACGGGCCTTCTCATACATATAGGGTCTGTCTCCTTGCTGCACTGTTTAGGATGTGGTGACAGGCTTCATCATTCGATATTTCTCATGCAGACCAAAGATGCATGATTTCTTTTGCCTGACGCCCCCTTCTTTCGTGTGGTGTATTGACTAGTCTATGATCTGTGGCTAGGACCGCATTTAGAATAACTCTATTATCGGTACTGTAGTATATATCTTACTAGTTCCAGTTAGAACGAAGTTATCTGTAACCTTACATTTGTGTTAGTCAACTCGTACAAGGTGTCAACTTCGCTGAGTCAGTGTTAATAGATGGTGTTAATGATCATAAGTTCATGCTCTGTGAACATTTCGGGAAAAGGGTTGCCGTTGTGAGGGTGTTTGATGGGTAACAATTATGACAAAAACTTAAAAAGAACTTGACCAGCCCTTCCCATCCTCCCAACCCAAAGATATCATCGGTTAAACCTGGAGATAACCCAAAGCCAGCGGTAGCTCATCAATCAAGACAGTGCTGGCTTTCCTCAAAGATACAGGCTCCTTTAGCCGACTCAAATTATTGGCCTGAAGAAATATCAAAACATTTAAATTAACTAATTTGATTAAAGGTTCACTAAAACATTCTGACTATAAAAAAAATGCTCAAACTTACATAAAAACTGTTAGAGTGCTTCAAAACACTGTCTCCTATTTACATTGCAGGTATTAATTATCTTTAGCCGTTTTATTAACATAAAATTTTGAAACAAAAAAATTGATATTGGTTCATTTGAGTATAAAAGGTAAAGGTAGTCCCATACTCGACACGAGCGTAGGGGAACAAGGAGCAGGGTCCTTGTGTTTCTAGGCACACGGCATAGTGAGGTAGTTTGCCATTGCTTTCCTCGCCGCCTTTACTTTCGCCGAGTCTTAAGAGACCTAGCTACCCATCAAGTGCTTGGTGGGCACAGGGGAGCAAATAAAATTTAGCCCGGACTGGGGATCGAACTCGGGACCTCTCAGATAGCGGTCAACCGCCCTACCGATTGCGCATTTGAGTATAGGCAAGATAAAAGATCAGAAATGAATTAAAAGATAAACTCACTATAACTGAATCCACCAGACATCCATCTAGGCACCTTTAGCCTCTTGATCCACGTAGTTTGGAGTTCTTCGAAACTGGGAAGCCACTACAAGACCAATTCTAAGAAAGTCGAACAGCGAGGAGTCCCCCAGAATGATGTGTTGAGCTACCCTGAGAAAGACGTAAACTGGAGACGATCGAAAGCCTGCAGTAGTTCATCTAGAATGACTCTCCTCACAGGTACAGGCTCGAGTAGACAACACAAAAACTGCCTAATATAATCAATCACAATTTTTCTATTGACACAATAAAGAACAAAGTGTGACTAAAAAGGTTAAAAAAAAACTAATAAGCAGTTATTGACCAAAGAGAATTTTTTAGAGAAATTTATTGATTGAAGGTTGAAATATGTCTTTGACGAAATAAAAGACAAACAATTGGAACTTCGATTATCTTAAAAAATTTAAATTCAGCCATTCTTAAATGTTGCTAATAAAATTTAAATTAACAGCTTACCAGAAGCTATCAAAAAATTCGAGTCAGCCCAAGTTTAATCCATGTGATCGTAAGAGTGTAAGTGCCTATCACCAGCAATCAGAAATAAAGGTGGTGGTATTTGAATAATTTAAAAGCAAACTGATTTATTTTGGCCCAGGGAGGGGGAAAAGGGCGGTGACCTATCATTTGGTTTGTAGTCTTATTTGCCAGGAAAGAAATACAACAGTACTAAGATACTTTAGCTTATATAAATAATAAATTAGAATCAGCAATAAAAAGTCAACTCACTGTGCTTGAAACTGCAAGACATCTTGGAGTTACTCCACACTGAGAGGCTGCCGCAAATTCTAAAATTCCATAGAGTCTTATGAGAATGGAACAACGAAACCCAAAGTCCCCCAGAATGGTGTGTGAGAAAGAGCCTGCGGAGAACCCAAAGTGTTCATTAGTTCATCTCGACAAGCTCTCCTCACAGGTACAGGTTAGAGTACCCGAAATAAACATGAAATTATATAAACAGTCATGATTTTTCTTTTGATAGACTGATCACGAAAAATGCTGATCCTGAATTAGAAAGGGTTAACAAAACTCATTATTATCACTTACGCAGTTATTGTCCAAAAGGTGCACTTTGAGAGGCATTTATTGATATAGACTTATTGAAAGGAGGGTAAACATGTCGTCTTTGAGAAAATGAGACACAAATAACTATAATTTGTATAGTCTTAAAATATTTAAATTGAACCATTCTTAAAGGTTGCTTGTAAGACTTAATTTTTTACTTACCCGAAGCTGTTCAGAACATCCGGGTTAATGCCAGTTTTTTTCCAGTTAATCGTGAATCAAACTAACCTTAACCTTTACTAACAATCACTAGAGAATGATACCCAGACCGTAGATATCCAGCTAGAATAAAGTTCGGATAAAGAGAAAGTTAGACAAAGAGAGAACTTTTGCTTAAAAAAATCATAGGCTGTCCACTCTCACGAAAAATTTGTATTTCCAGCTAAATCCTCTCCTAATGACCTCGAACTAACTTTTACGAAATGGTCATCTGATGCTCCGGAAACGGAAAACTTTTACAGTAATACTGATCTTTAAGTTTAAGATTTGAAAAATCGGTCGAATATTTTTTGGAGATTCAAACAAAATGGCATACAAATTTCGATTAGCTAAACTTTTTAAATTCAGCCATTCTTAAATGTTACTTGAAAAACTTAGATTTACAACTTACCAGAAGCAGCCCAGAACATCTGGGTCAATGTCAGTTTTTTCCAGGTTGTCGTAAGTCCTACCAACCTTTACCTTTACTAGCAACCACCAGAGCATGAAACCCAGAGCGTAGGTATCCAGCTGAAGCAGAGTCGAGATAAAATGAAAGTTAAGAAAACTTTGAGAGAATTAATTTCAATAATAATAATCGGCTGTTCAAACTCTATAAAATTAAGATTTTCTAGCTAATTTATTTTCTTATTGATTTCATTTACCTTTTTGACAAAAGGTTATCCAAAAAGAAATGCTTCCGATTTTCAGACGAGGCTTTTACAGTAATATCGATCTGTAAGTTTAACATGTAAAAAATCAATCGAATATGTTTTGGTCATTCAACAAAATGGCACATAATTGTCAATTTTTCTAAATCACACCAAACAAAGATAGTACTTGAAATGTTTTTTTCCGGAGGGGTGATAGTTGTATTTTAGCTACTTATCTTGTACCTATAAAAATGTTAGTCGTTTGGTACCAACCAATAAATTTGTAGTATGATTTGCGGAACAATACTTGAAAAATCGGTCGAATAATTTTTTGACATTTAAACCACTTTGGCATTCATTTGCCAATTGTCTAAGTCACATCTCTAAGAGATAGTACCAGTAATTTAAATGTAACACATAATTTTTGCTAGTGAGGGTGGTGGTTGTATTTTACTTACCTACCAATAAGAATTTAAATGATTGAAATATTGTAAAGGTATGAAACTAGCAGTGGAGAGAAGTACGCTTTTTAGTGGAAATGCCCGAAACATCTGCCATTAGAATGATTCGAACCTTCGACTTATAGATGCTTCGGCACCCACCGCCCTGCCACTTAGAGAAACATAGCTTAAACCATGTCGCCACTACGCTCCGACACAATAAGAATTTAGTCTGATTTGCGGGGGAAAGGAACACAACAATACCAATACACTGTGGCTTACATCAACAACTATGTCGAATCAGCTACAAAAAGTGAACTCACTATGACAGGCCGCCGCAAGACCCATGGAGTTTTAAGGGAGTGGAACAGCGAGACCAAAATCCCACAGAATGGTATGTTGACTATACTGTACTTGAGAAAGAAGTTGCATGGGAAGGATCCAAAGGCTGCAGAGGTTAATCTAGACAGGCTCTCCTTACAGGTGCTGGCTAGAGTACCAGACACAAAAACGGTCTTTTATAAGCAATCATAATTACTCTATTGAAAGCATAAAGTAAAAAGTTAATTAAACTCATTTGCGTTTTAGATTTAGCACTTTAGCAGTTATTGTTCAAAACGTATTTCTTTTAGACGCATTTTTGTTGGTTTGAGGTTAACTGTAGGAAATGAAAGATAAACTAAGAATATTTGAATTCAACCATTCCCAAATTCATGTATTTTTGTAAAATTTAGATTTACAATTTACCGGAAACTGTCAAGAACATCCGGGTCAATGTAAGTTTTTCCATGTAGACGTAAATCTAACTGACCTTAACATTTACTATCAATCACCAGAACATGAGATCCAGAGCGTAGTTCTTCAGCTGGAATAGAGTCAGGATAAAGAGAAAGTTATATAAAGAAAGAAAAAGTTTGAAGAATAATCATCGGCTGCTCACACTCGCGAATAATTCGAATTTGCAGCCAAATTGTCTCCTAACAACCTTCAAACAATTTTGCTAGCAAAAGTTCCTAAAACAAAAAAAAAAGGAATACGTCTGATGCTCAGGCCAATTTTTAAAGCATACCGATCTTTAACATTTGATTAATCGGTGGAATACTTTTTTATATCTAAAGAAGGTGACACACAAATGTCAATTGTTTAAATCACATCTAAAAGAGATAGTACTTGCAATGAAAAAAAACCCCAGAACTTTTTGCCAGAGGTAGTGGTGGTTGAGTTGTATTTTAGTTGCCTACCAAAAGAAATTGTAGTCTGAAGTGCTAGTAAAGGAATACAACAAAAACAATATACTGTGGTTTACATCGACAAAAAATTTTGTCTCAGCGAGAAAAAATTGAACTCACTATCACTGCATCCACGAGACGTCTTGGAGTTTTTCCACACTGAGAGACTGCCACAAGACCTACGGAGGTCAAAGGCACGTGAACAGCAAGACCAATATCTCCCAGAATGGTGTGTTAGCCATCTATGAGAAAGACGCTGCCTGGAGAGGATCTGAAGCCTGTAGTAGTACGTGTAGACAGGCTCTCCTCACAGGTTCAGGCTGGGCCACCTGACACACAAACAATCATAATTTTTCAATTAATAACATGAACGAGAAAAATGCTGACTCTGAATTAGAAAAAGGGTAAAAAAACTCATTACGCCTTTTGCCACTTTGCAGCTAATGTTTAAAAGGTATTTTTCAGAGGCATTTAGTAGTATAGATTTATTGATTGGAGAATAAAAATGCCGCCTTTAAGGAAACGACAAACAAAAACTAGAATTTCTAGTGTCCTCTATTATTTAAATTCAGCTATTCTTAAATGTTGTCTGTAAAACTTATAATTACAA
>BMAT01002201.1:93520-105175 GCA_019649035.1 Elysia marginata | reverse complement strand
CTCTCTCTCTCTCACTGCATCTCTCTCCATCTATTTTTGTATCTTGTATCATTTTCTATCTCCTGTCGATAACCAATAACTAATACATGTACCCTTCTTAACCTATTTCCATCAAGAACAGCTCACCCTTTTTCTTGCTTTTTACCAACCCTCTCTCTCTCTCTCTCTTTCCTACGTACTAAATGCCGACTAAATACTTTCGTCATCATATATAAGTTGTCATTAACATGATAAATTATTTGGTAAATTAAAGAAAACGCGAATGTATTAACATGAACTTGGTTGGATTTGAGAGAATGAGACAAACATTATAAGCTAAGAACATCATAACTATGAATTTCCCATTTAGTGATGAATGAAAGTAATAACTAGTGACTTTAATACAATCCTAATTCTTCCTTCTATTTTTTTCTCTTCATCCCTACTCTATTCTAGCTGGATATCTACGCTCTCGGTGTCATGCTCTGGTGCATGCTGGTTAAGGTCAAGGCCAGTTGGACTTACGACTACCTGGAGGAAACGAACACTGACCCGGATGTTCCTGACAACTTCCGGTGAGTTATGATAGTAGGTTTTTTAAACAGCATTTATGAATGGCTGTACTTAACGCAAATCTTTAAGACCAACCAGAGTTGTACTTTATTATCTTTGATTTACTCATAAAGACAAATATAAATTTTAAAATTGACACTAGACTAGTCTTTTATAAGAGTTGTCTTTTCATTGATAATACATATAGTGTAAAAATTCTGAGCATTAAATTAAAAAAATTCTGTCTACATTAGAAGCGACAATGTTTTGGTCATTGTTATTTTTTTAAAGATTAACGTTATGTTTCTTTTTCTTTTCAGGCCTGTTTTGCGTCGGGTACTGGAGCCTCTACCTTTGAGGAGAGCCAGTCTAGATGAACTAGTGCAGGCTCTTGATCGTCTCCAGGTTTAACCGGTGATATCTTGGAAGTGGGAAGAAGAAAGGGAGGGGGTGGTCAAACTCTTTTAAAGAGCTTGTCATTAGTTTTGTTCTGTCATCATCTTTTCGTCTGTTGCTCTGTCTCCCTCTGCCTGTCTGTCTGTCTATCTCTCTATCTAGCTCTCCCTCTCTCACTCGCTCTCTCTTGTCTGCCTCTGTCCCTTTTTCTCCTGCTTTTTCTCGTGTGTCAAACTCTCTATGTGTTTCTCTTTCAGTATGTCTCTCTGTGTCTTCATCTCTATTGATAATATTATATTCTCACCGTGTCTCTATTTTTAGTAACGTCTCTCCCTACTTTTCTCTGTGTGTGTGTATTTGTCTATGTCTTTCTTTCACGCTCTGTATGTTTCTCACTGCGTGTGTGTGTGTCTCTCTCTCTCTTTCTCTCTCTCTCTCTCTTTCTCTCTCCCTCTTTCTCTCTCTCTCTCTCTCTCTCTCTCTCTCTCTCTCACTCACTATGTTTCATTCTTTGTGTCCACTCTCTGTACCTCTTTGTTTCTTTCTGTTTATCCTTTTTTGTCTCTCTTTGTAAAATTCTATTAAAGGGCTTGTCATTTATTTTCCGTCTGTTTCTTTGTGTCTCTCGGCCTGTCTCTCTCTCTCTCTCTCTCTCTCTCTCTCTCTCTCTCTCTTCCTTTTTTTTTGTCTGTTATGTTTTACGCCTCCTGTGTGTCTCTTTGGGTCTGTCTTTTTGTGTTTTCTTCTCTATCTTATTCTCAGTGCGTCTTTCTGTTTCTCTACCCTATTTTCCTGTGTATATGTTTGTGTATTCCTTTCTGACTCTTTATTTCTCCCTTAGTCTTTCTCGCCCTTTTTGTTTCTCCCTGTGCGTGTCTCTGTCTATCGTCCTTCTTTGTCTCCCCTCTAACCTTCATTTTTTTTTTGTTTTGACTCTCCATGTCTGTCCCCCACTCCGTTCATCTGTGGGTGGGTGTCTCTGCCTGTCTCTCTCAGTGTATCTCTTTCTCTGTGTTTCTCTGTTTGTCCCTCACTGCCTCTCATTCTCTCTGCCATTCTTAGTTTTGATTACATTTGATGAACTTTATGGCTTTGTGAACTATTCACCTTTCTCTAATTTTCATCAAACTGTAAGTTAAATGTTTTAGTATTTTGCTTTTATGTGTTTATTATTACAAATATTCTTACAATTTTGAGGCTCTTTAAACTTTTTTTTCGTTTTGTTCATGAAAGGTTTATTGTGCCTTATGTTATTGTCTCCATGGCTCAAACGTATTTCTTACAATGTGGTTATTATTATTTTCTATTCATTTCTTATTGCATTTTCTGTTTGCCTGTGAGTCTCTTGAGTCAAGGTTGATAAAGACTGCCTTCGTACACACTTCTCTCTGGGATGCCTAACACGCCATTCTGGGGAACTTTGGTCTCGCTGATCGGTGACCTGAGACCTCCATGTGTCTTATGCTGGCCTCTCGGTTTGGTGCCAAAAACATGCAAGAGATGAATGTCTTACGCATCCAGTCTTAGTGAGTTCATTTTATGTTTTGCTAGTTCGAAATCATTGCCGGTGTAATTAGGAGAGAATTTAACGCGAACTTCAAATTTTTCGTGAGTGTAATGAGCCAATCATTATCATTCAAACTTATTCTCTTTGTAAAACATTCTTTATATCCCGACTCTGTTCCAGCTGGATATATACGCTGTGGGTGCCATGCTCTGGTGATTGCTAGTAAAAGTTCAGGTTAGTTGGACTTATGACTTACTTAAGCTAAATATATAGGTTTTTTAAGCAACATTTGAGAATGGCTAAATTTAAATATTCTAAGACAATCGAAATTCTAATTGTTCGTCTTTCATTTCTTCAAAAACGACATTTGACCTTCAATCATTAAATGTATACCAATATTTGCCTCTGAAAATAACGTCTTTTGGACAATAACTACTAAAGTGCTATAAGGTATTTTATTTATAACTTTTGTTAATCTTTTTTCTAATTCCTATTCAGAATTTTTCTTGTTTAGTCTGTCAATAGAAAAATTATGATTGTCCATATTAGTCCACTTTATGTTTGGTACTCTAGCTTGTGCCTGCAAGGAAAACCTGTCTAGATAAACTGCTGCAGGCTTCGGACCCTCTCCAGGCAACGCCTTCAACGGTGGCAATAGCAGCATATTGGGGAACTTTGTCCTCGCTGTTCCACTCCCTTAGATCCCGTTGGGTCTTGTGGCAGCCTCTCAGTGTGGAAGTATTCCAAGATGTCTTGTGGATCCGGTCACGGTGAGTTCAATTTTTTCTTGCTGATTTGAAATTATTGTCGATGTAAGCTACAGTAAATTGATATTATTGCGTTCCTTTCCTTGCACACCAGACTACAAACTTATAGGTAGGTAACTAAAACGCAACCACCACTCCCTTCGGCAAAAAGCCGAAGTCGTTTTTTACATTACAAGTGCTATCTCTATGAGATCTGATTTAGACAATTGACAATTATTGAATGTCGAAATATTTGACTGATTTTTTAAATGTTAAAGATATGTAAGCTGTAAAAATCTGCTTGAACATCAGTTGTATTTTGCGGAGGCGGGACGAACTTTGGCCAATAAAATTTTTTTAAGGTACGAGTAGTTAAGAAAAAATTTAGTTGGAAATCTAAATTTTTTAGAGGGCGAACAGCCGGTTGTTATTATTATTATTTCAACTATTTCTCTCTTTGACTAAGTTGCTTTTTATCCCCACTCTATTCCAGCTGGATATCTACACTATGGGCGTCGTGCTCTGGTGATTGCTTGTAAATTTTAATGTCAGTTGAACTTCCGACAGCCTAGAGGAGACTAGTATTGACCTCGATATTCTGGACAGCTTCCGGTATGCTTTAAATCTAATTTTTTACAAGCAGCATTTAATAATGGTTGAATTTAAATGTTGTAGGCAATCAAAGTTCTAGTTGTTTGTCTTTCATTTCGTCAAAGAAGATATTTTTACCCTCCAATCAATAACTCTATACTAATAAATGCTCCTAAAAGAAATTTATGCTGAACAAAAACGGATACAGTATGAAAAGGCATACGAGTCTTGTTAACTCTTTTTGGAATTTTGTTGGTTTAGTCTGGTTTAGTCAATAGAAAATGATGGTTGTTTACATTAGTCCTTTTTTGTGTCGTACAGGCGAGCTTGTCAAAATGAACTAATGCAGGTTTAAGATCCTCTCTAGGCATCGTCTTTCTCGTGGATGGCCAAACACACCATTTTGGGGGAATTTTTTCTCGCTGTTCCTCTCCCTTAGAACAGTTAGAGTCTTATGGCGGCCTCTCAGTGTGAAGGAGCTCCAAGATGTCTTGTGGATGCAGTGATAGAGAGTTCATTTTTTTTGTAGCTGATTCGAAATTATTGTCGGTGTAAGTCACAGTATATTGGTATTGTTGTATTCCTTTCCCCGCAAATACAAATTTATTGGTAGGTACGGGCCAAAAAATCAATTTTATAATTCAAGTACTCCTACCTTTAGATCTAATTTTGACAAGACAGGGCCTCATTTGTGTGACACATATGCTTAAAACGTCAACACAAATATTCAACCGATTTATTAAATGTTTAATGTTGATTTGCTTTAGTTTTGTTTCTTTTTTGGATCATCTTTGATTAAAACAATTAATTTAGTGCAATAAGGAAAGATTTTTGTTGAAAAACGAATTTTAATTAGTGTGAACAGCCAATGATTATTATTTAAACTAATTCTCTCTTGTTCTAACTTTCACTTCATTCCCACTTCATTCCAGCTGGATATGTATGCTCTCGATCTCACGCTCTGGTGATTGCTAGTCAAGGTCAGTTGCACTTACGATTACATGGATGAAGCTTACACTGATCCGGATGTTCTTGGCAGTTTCTGGAAGTTGTAAAATTTTAAATTTTACAAGCAAGATTTAAGATTGGTTGAATATAGATTTTTTAGGACAATCGAAACTCTGGTTGTCTTTCAATTCCTAAAAAGGCGACAGTTAACCTCAAATCAATAAATTTATATCCGATAAATGCCTCTGAAAAAAAATGTCTTTTGAACAATAACTGCTAGAATGTTAAAAGGCATGTGATTTTTCCTTAACTCTTTTTCAAATTCAGAATCGGAATTTTTCTTGTCTCCATCAACCTCTGCAGGTTTTGGATCCTCCCCAGGCAACGTCTTTCTCATGGATAGCACACTCGTAGTTCTGGGGGGACTTTGATTTCGCTGTTCAACTCCCTTAAATCTTGTGGCCGCCTCTCAGTGTGGAAGTATTTCAAGATGTCTTGTCGATCCAGTCATTGTGAGCACTTATATGTAGCTGTTTCGAAATTATTATGAATGACTTTAAGTCACAGTGTTTGGAATTAATGTGTTCCTTTCCCCGCAAATCAGACTAAAATTCTTATTAGTACCAGATAGGTTATTAAAATACAACCACCATTCCCTCTGCCAAAAAAAAAATATTTTTCGCATTTCACGTACTAATCTCTTTTTGTGTTTTTTAGACCATTGACAATTATGTACTATTTTGTTTAAATGTTCAAAAAATATTCGATCGACCTTGCAAATATTAATTTCAAAGGTCAATATTACTGTAAAAGTTTCCCTGAACATGAGACGTATTTTTTTTATTACTTTTTGCTAAAAAGTGAAGTTAGTTGAAGTTAGTTAGGAGACAATTTTGCTGGAATATCTAATGTTTTGAGAGTGTGAACAGCCGATTATTATTAGTTTTTTCTCTATTTGCTTAAATTTTGTTTCATCCCGACTCTGCTCCAGCTGGATATCTACGTTCTGGATGCCATGCTCTTGTGATTGCTAGTAAAGATAAAGGTCAGTAAGACTTACTACAACCTGGAAAAAACTAACACTGATCCAGATGTTCTGGGCTGCTTCTGGTAAGTTGTAATTATAAGTTTTACAGACAACATTTAAGAATAGCTGAATTTAATTTAGAGGACACTAGAAATTCTAGTTTTTGTCTGACATTTCCTTTAAGGCGGCATTTTTATTCTCCAATCAATAAATTCACACTTTAAATGCCTCTGAAAAATACCTTTTGAACATTAGCTGCTAAAGTGTCAAAAAGCATAATGAGTTTTTTACCCTTTTTCTAATTCAGAGTCAGCATTTTTCTCGTTCATGCTATTAATTGAAAAATTATGATTGTTTGTGTGTCAGGTGGCCCAGCCTGAACCTGTGAGGAGAGCCTGTGTACACGTACTACTACAGGCTTCAGATCCTCTCCAGGCAGCGTCTTTCTCATAGATGGCTAACACACCATTCTGGGAGATAATTGTCTTGCCGTTCCAGTACCTTGGATCTCCATGGGTCTTTTGGCAGTCTCTCAGTGTCGAAAAACTCTAAGATGTCTTGTGGATGCAGTGATAGTGAGTTCAATTTTTTTTCTCACTGAGACAAAATTTTTGTCGATGTGAACCACAGTATATTGTTTTTGTTGTATTCCTTTACGAGTACTAGCACCTCAGACTACAATTTCTTTTGGTAGGCAACTAAAACACAACTCAATCACCACTACCTCTGGTAAAAAATTCTATTATTTTTTCATTGCAATTGCTATCTCTTTTAGATGTGATTTAGATAATTGACATTTGTGTGTCACCTTCTTTAGATATAAAAAAGTATTCCACCGATTATTCAAATGTTAAAGATCGGTATGCTGTAAAAATTGGCCTGAGCATCAGACGTATTCCTTTTTTTTTGTTTTAGGAACTTTTGCTAGTAAAATTGTTTGAAGGTTGTTAGGAGACAATTTGGCTGCAAATTCGAATTATTCGCGAGTGTGAGCAGCTGATGATTATTCTTCAAACTTATTCTCTCTTTATATAACTTTCTCTTTATCCTGACTCTATTCCAGCTGAAGAACTACGCTCTTGGTCACATGCTCTGGTGATTGATAGTAAATGTTAAGGTCAGTAAGATTTGCGTCTACATGGAGAAAACTTACATTGACCCGAATGTTCTTGACAGCTTCCGGTAAGTTGTAAATCTAAATTTTACAAGCAACATTTAGGAATGGTTGAATTTAAATATTCTAGTTGTTTATCTTTTGTTTCCTACATGTAGACGACAGTTCACCTCAAATCAACATAAATGCCTCTAAAAGAAATGCCTTTTGAACAATAACTGCTCAAGTACTAAATCTAAAACGCATGTGAGTCTAATTAACTTTTTACTTTATGCTTTCAATAGAGAAATTATGATTGCTTATATATATGTCTGGTACTCTAGCCTGCACCTTAAGGAAAGCCTGTCTAGATTAACATCTTCATGCTTAGGATCCTTTCCAGGCAACTTCTTTCTCAAGGATAGTCAACATACCATTCTATGGGAATTTGGTCTCGCTGTTCCACTCCTTTAAACCTCCATGGGTCTTGCGGCGACCTGTCATTAGTCTCAATGTAGAAGGACTCCAAGATGTCTTGTGGATCCAGTTATAGTGATTTCACTTTTTTGTAGCTGATTCGACATTGTGTATTGGTACCTACCAATAAATTTGTAAGCCACAGTGTATTGGTATTGTTGTGTTTCTTTGCCCGCAAATCAGACTAAATTCTTATTGGTAGGTAAGTAAAATACAACCACCATTCTCTGGCAAAAACAATGTGTTACATTTAAAGTACTGTCTCTTAGAGATGTGACTTAGACAATGGGCAAATGTATGCCAAAGTATTTTAAATGTCAAAAAATGATTCGACCGATTTTTGTGGTATTGTTACGCAAATTATACTACAAATTAATTGGTTGGTACTAAACGACTAAAATTCTTATTGGTAACAGGTAGGTAGCTAAACTACAACTATCACCTCTCCGGAAAAAAACATATCAAGTACTATCTCTGTTTGGTGTGATTTAGAAAAATTGACAACTGTGTGCCATTTTGTTCAATGACCAAAACATATTCGACTGATTTTTCACATGTTAAACTTAAAGATCGATATTACCGTAAAAGCCTCGTCTAAAAATCGGAAACATTTCTTTTTGGATAACCTTTTGTCAAAAAGGTAAATGAAATCAATAGGAAAATAAATTAGCTAGAAAATCTTAATTTTATAGAGTTTGAACAGCCGATTACTATTATTGAAATCAATTCTCTCAAAGTTTGCTTAACTTTCATTTTATCTCGACTCTGCTTCAGCTGGATACCTACGCTCTGGGTTTCATGCTCTGGTGGTTGCTAGTAAAGGTAAAGGTTGGTAGGACTTACGACAACCTGGAAAAAACTGACATTGACCCTGGTAAGTTGTAAATTTAAGTTTTTCAAGTAACATTTAAGAATGGCTGAATTTAAAAATTTTAGCTAATTGAAATTTGTATGCGTTTTTGTTTGAATCTCCAAAAAATATTCGACCGATTTTTCAAATCTTAAACTTAAAGATCAGTATTACTGTAAAAGTTTTCCGTTTCCGGAGCATCAGATGACCATTTCGTAAAAGTTAGTTCGAGGTCATTAGGAGAGGATTTAGCTGGAAATACAAATTTTTCGTGAGAGTGGACAGCCAATGATTTTTTAAGCAAAAGTTATCTCTTTGTCTAACTTTCTCTTTATCCGAACTTTATTCTAGCTGGATATCTACGGTCTGGGTATCATTCTCTAGTGATTGTTAGTAAAGGTTAGTTTGATTCATGATTAACTGGAAAAAACTGGCATTAACCCGGATGTTCTGGACAGCTTTGGGTAAGTTAAAAATTTAAGTCTTACAAGCAACCTTTAAGAATGGTTCAATTTAAATATTTTAAGACTATACAAATTATAGTTATTTGTGTCTCATTTTCTCAAAGACGACATGTTTACCCTCCTTTCAATAAGTCTATATCAATAAATGCCTCTCAAAGTGCACCTTTTGGACAATAACTGCGTAAGTGATAATAATGAGTTTTGTTAGCCCTTTCTAATTCAGGATCAGCATTTTTCGTGCTCATTCTATCAAAAGAAAAATCATGACTGTTTATATAATTCCATGTTTATTTCGGGTACAATAACCTGTGCCTGTGAGGAGAGCTTGTCTAGATGAACTAATGAACACTTTGGGTTCTCCCAAGGCTCTTTCTCACACACCATTCTGTGAGACTTTGGTTTCGTTGTTCCATTCTCATAAGGCTCTATGGAATTTAGGAATTTGTTGCAGCCTCTCAGTGTGGAGGAACTCAAAGATGTCTTGCAGTTTCAAGCACAGTGAGTTGACTTTTTATTGCTGATTCTAATTTATTATTTATATAAGCTAAAGTATCTTAGTACTGTTGTATTTCTTTCCTGGCAAATAAGACTACAAACCAAATGATAGGTCACCGCCCTTTTCCCCCTCCCTGGGCCAAAATAAATCAGTTTGCTTTTAAATTATTCAAATACCACCACCTTTATTTCTGATTGCTGGTGATAGGCACTTACACTCTTACGACCACATGGATTAAACTTGGGCTGACTCGAATTTTTTGACAGCTTCCGGTAAGCTGTTAATTTAAATTTTATTAGTAATATTTAAGAATGGCTGGATTTAAATTTTTTAAGACAATCGAAGTTCCAATTGTTTGTCTTTTATTTCGTCAAAGACATATTTCAACCTTCAATCAATAAATTTCGCTAAAAAAATTCTCATTGGTCAATAACTGCTTATAAGATTTTTTAAAACCTTTTTTTGGTCACACTTTGTTCTTTATTCTGTCAATAGAAAAATTGTGATTAATTATATAAGGCAATTTTTGTGTTGTTTACTCGAGCCTTTACCTGTGAGGAGAGTCATTCTAGATGAACTACTGCAGGCTTTAGATCGTCTCCAGTTTACGTCTTTCTCAGGGTAGCCCGACACATCATTCTGGGAGACTCCTCGCTGTTTGACTTTCTTAGAATTGGTCTTGTGGTGGCTTCCTAGTTTCGAAGAACTCCAAACTACGTGGATCAAGAGGCTAAAGGTGCCTAGATGGATGTCTGGTGGATTCAGTTATAGTGAGTTCATCTTTTCATTCATTTCTGGTCTTTTATCTTGCCTATACTCAAATGAACGTCACGATATCAACTTTTTTGTATCAAAATTTTATGTTAATAAATTGGCTAAAGATAATTAATACCTGCAATATAAATAGGAGGCACTCTAACAGTTTTTGTCTAAGTATGATCATTTTTTATAGTCAGAATGTTTTAGTGAATCTAAAACCAATGAGATAATTTAAAATGGTTTTTTTATATTTTTTTCAGGCCAATTTTGAGTCGGCTAAAGCAGCCTGTATCTTTGAGGAAAGCCAGCACTGTCTTGATGAGCTACTGCTGGCTTAGGGTCATCTCCAGGTTTAACCGATGATATCTTTGGGTTGGGAGAAAGGGAAGGGCTGGTCAAGTTCTTATTAAGTTTTTGTCATAATTTTTGACCACAAAACACCCTTACAAGGGCAACCATATTCTGTAAATGTTCACAGAGCATAAATTATAATCATAAACACCATCAACTTGGCTCAGCCAAGTTTACACCTTGTGCGAGTTGACTAACACAAATTTAAGGTTACAGATAACTTCGTTCTAAAGGAACTGGTAAGATATATACTACACTACCGATGATAGAGCTATTCTAAATGCGGTCCTAACCACAGACCATAGACTAGTCAATACACCACACAAAATAAGGGGACGTCAGGCAAAAGAAATCATCTGCATGAGAAAGATCGAATGCTGTAACCTGCCACCACATCCTAACCACTGCAGCAAGGAGACAGACCCTACAGGTATGAGGAGAACCGTAGTATTTTCACTGTGTCCTCACCGGCGTCACCGCCCACTGCCCATTTTGCATGTCCATAGCGATGCTCTCTTGTATTTTCTGAGCAGTCTGGAATCTGAGTTGTCTGGACTGTGTCTGTCCAACTAAACTAGAATCTGCTTGCATTTCCGCTGTCTTATAAGATGCGAGCAGTTCGAGGCTTGGGTGTTATAAGCAAATTTGCTTCCTGCATCGCATATCAGCCTTAGGAAAACTGGAGAACCAACTCTAGTTACCTTATACAAGGCATGGTATGATGCAAATCCAATTCAAACCATGCAATCACCGAGCGCGATGTAAAGCAGCTGGCTTATAAAATCTTCTGGTGAGTTTTTAAAGCCATGGCTGAGTGGTGATATCATTCTGCATGGTTTTAGTCCAGATTGTAGCCCAGCTAATTATTAACATTACAGCCCAATACACAAGCTCCAAGTAGGCCTAGGCTAGCCTCGTCAGTCCTTTACCACCCTAAGAATAATTATGGCTAAGCTTTGCGATTGCATCAGTGTGCTACATGACTTTCCCCATAAGCGACAGAAGACTGGCGAACCTGTCGCGAGTGGGTGTGATATAAGACAGGTTTGCATCCTATATCACATATAAGCCATAGACCCATTCCCTTTTGACAAAGCAGCGTTGCCGTAGATAAAAGCCTTGGTAAAATGGTTCATACCAGACGCACTTTCATCCTTTATCAGGGTGTTGTAGCTTGCATCGTACAATCGGGTCTTCAAAAGGTGCAAGCCGTATTGAATCAGCGACTTATCCTTAGCCAGACTTTTTTTTTCAACCAGTAAGCCAATGCAGTGAGGCATTTTCACTCGGTCTTTATCACTCTCGGGGACATGATTAAGCTTAACAACGTCTTTCTCATGGATGCCTCACACCCTACTGTGGTTAACTTTGGCCTCACTGTCCGTCTTCTCCATGGGTCTTGTTCTGGCTTCTTAGTGT
>BMAT01002201.1:35702-47164 GCA_019649035.1 Elysia marginata | reverse complement strand
TCTATTTGTCTATCTATCTATTTTTATATCTATCTATCAATCAATCTATCTATCTAAATTCCAGGTTTTTTATGTTATGAAATATAATGTTCGACTTGTATGGGGAGTTTAAGTATACATGGTAGGCTAGTCCTACATTTGTATTATCACACAAGGTAGGACTAGGCTATAATGGATATCTTTCTATCTATCTATCTATCTATCTATCTATCTATCTATCTATCTCTCTATCTATTAATAATTAATGTATTAGCACAATGATAAAGTGCTCAAGATGGTTGGAGCGTGTTACTACACGTGCAACTGAGCACGAAACACGCGTGTATAAACAACAAGATCAAGGAAATCCGATATATCTGTCTATCTACACATCTGTCTATCTATTTATCTATCTCTCTGATTGAAAACGTAGTCTAACAGTCGGTGTTTTCTTCGGTGCATTCCTGTGTTCTGTTCAAAATGGCCTTTTTGTTAGTATTATAATTTTTTCAAAGAAACAAAGTTTTTTAAATTTTTTAAATGGTTGGGCGTATTTTAGTATATCCAATGTATGTGGCACTTTGTATCTTTTATTCTTCCAGTTTTCAAATATGTTCACTGCGTGCCGATGAGCATCTGGTGTTGTGAAGCCGAAAGCTTGAATTATATTGATTTGAATTCGCTCTCAACATTTCCAGTGTATTTATATATTATTTCGTTTTTGTCTGCTTGTGTTACATCGCCGGGGAAACTGCACGACTTTTAGTGTGTTTTTCCATACAATTGCAAAGCTTTTTTTCTTCTCTTCATTGCTTTTCGCTAAGATTTACTTTTTGTGCTTCTTGAACTTAGCTTAATGGTGTTCTTATTTATATTTTTGTAGCTTGTTATCGAGCAGGAAACATGTGCTTATCAGTGTAAAGAATGTTTTCTCGATATTGCTGGTAAAGTTTTTTTCTGTATAGTGGATTAAACCAGGTGATTTGTTAATTTTTTATTGATCTCTTCTCGTCTTCCTTCGCTGCGTCCTTTTGAGCTTCGTCATTGTGGCCTTTTGTTTCGGTTTCTAAAACTGTTGCTTCGGGTGTTTTCTTTTCTACGTAATTTAGCTCTCTCGAATGACTGCTGTCTTTTAATGCTGAGCTGTAGTTATTTGTCGATTCTTGAGCATTTCACTGTTGGACAAGTTCTTCGAAAGTCTTACTTCAATTCCTTTTGTCAGTTTTTGATGATGGAGAGAGACTGGTTTCTTTGCATGTGGGAGAAAATTACGCTGTCGTTGGGGTTTTTTCATG
Source organism: Elysia marginata (assembly GCA_019649035.1). Lineage (NCBI taxonomy): Eukaryota > Metazoa > Mollusca > Gastropoda > Plakobranchidae > Elysia > Elysia marginata. Next base: position 45,890 of record BMAT01002201.1, on the reverse strand, counting down.
GTCTGTAAAGTCAAGCACGTAGATAGGGTGAAACATCTAGAAAATCCACAAATCTTTCTGTTTGACTCTATTATAAAGTTAAGTCCATTTTCTTCGCATACTTTCCATGATTTCTTTTTTTTTATCTCTATTCAACATCTATGTCGCGGTGTTTTTACTGGGATAGTAAATAGAGCCCGACTAGTTCATATGTTTCTGATCCTTCAAAACTACCATAATTATCGAGATCATGTTTGGTCTTTTTTCTGCAAAACATTTGACGTTGTGCACTAGTTCGAGGAAATAGAAAACAAACATTCTCTTCTATGAGATTTCTGATTTTTATCGATCAGTTTAATTTAAACGTCTTACTTCTAAAAGCACTAATTTTCGCTTCAAAGTTATCGCCAATAACCAGAGATCAGATGCATATATAATCACACACAGTAAAAAGTAACACTCTTCAAAGAGAGGCAGCCTTGGAAAAAGAAAAAAAGTCTGACTTTTTTGTCATTGTTTACAAATTCCATTTAATAGCGGCCGTGTATCTTTCGATTCCACAACTTTCTCTCTGATTTAAAGAGGTCTAAACTTCATCCCGTAATATTTAGACGTATTTTTATAATTTCGATTATTCTGTCGCCCCCCCCCCCCTCCAATATCTTGAACCTCATCTCACACCCATATCAAAGAATCGATATTTTTCCCTGTAATATAGCCCTCTTCCTAGGAGAATTTATAACGTCTGTCACATTCCTATTTCACACAACATGTTTTTTTCCTCTAGAGGTCTAGTGTCGAGTCAAAAATTACAGCCCGTTTTCATTTAATTTGAACCAAGGGAGAGCTTTTTGAACTAAAATCAAGAGAGTTCAGAATTCTAAAAAAAAGAAAAGAGATTTAAGAAAGACAAGTTGAACATAAAAAAATAATGCGTTAGAAGATGGAAAGTTCTTTGATGAACTCAATCATGAAAGGATTGACAGAAGTTCACCGTCTTTTCATGCAAGATGTAAAAAAATATTTCTGAACGTTCAGAGTTACATAATCGTGACAAGCTATACAAAATAACGTTCACGAGGAAAAAGGCAATAGTAATAAGATTATTCAGCTTAAATAATAGAACTTGCCAACTAAGAGCAGGTTGTTAGTGTATCTCTTTACATGGAGTCAAAATATGTAACTTTATAACATTTTTTCTGCAATCAAGACCTAAAGTTTTAATTTTTGGTTCGCTTTCATTAAACAAATCCATCCTTACACTGATTGCGTAAAAGCGTTAAACTATCGATAGCTAAAACTTGCTGGGTTCACATCCTTATGTCCTCTACCGGTTGTTTTTGGAAAACATACTTTTTATTATTTTATAATTAATTTTTCAGTTAAAAAAACCATGTTCTGTTTATTCGCAGTCAAAGGTCAAAATCTTTCAACCTATGGACGAATCCATATCTCCATAATTTTGGTTTTCAATAAAAGCACCGTGTCACAAAATCGTTGAAGAGTAGCGTACTTAACCTAACTCACAATCAACTAATGTTTTGCCCTTGTCACACACACACAGGCGTGCACATCTGTTCCACAAAAACAATCAGTCGTGTCCCTCGATTCATCATTATTTTTGCCCTTAACAACTAGAGCGTACAAACTGAGGCGTTGATAACTCATTATCGGCGATAACGCATTAAAACGCACCAACGCGCACAACTTGCATTGTCTATATATACCAGGTTGTTGTGCGTACTCTGAATGAAAAGGGAGGTGGAGGCCTGGTGGAGTAGCCAAAGGTGGCGAGATGTAAACAGATTAAGATGCGTTACGATAACCTTGATTGACATTTTATGGATTTACACACCGTCATAAAGGTTAGGGGACCAGAAATGTTTGTAAAATATTACTCGGGATTGAAGCGTGAGTTTGTAAGTGAACCGACGCCATGCAGACCCCCACTATCATATGGCCAAGAAGATGAGCATGATGACAAGAAACAGAAAAAATAAGCAACAAGATAAAGTGTTTAAGGAGGAACATTGATGTGCATCAGTGCACAGATTTTTTGTCAAAATTGATGGAGTATTTATTCATTGACATGCGTTGTCCACTCTCGGCTCTTTTCCTGTGAAATCGAATTGTCTTTGTCTTTTCTTTTCACTCGCTTTCTCATTAGTTTGTCTATGTCTCTCCTTATGTCTCGATTCCATCTTGTCCCTATACGTTATCTCCCTTCATCCCGCCCTCTCTCTTTCTTTGTTCTCACAAATTGCTCTTAACTTCATTCTTAAAGATTTTTGTATTATTTTTCTTATAACACTCTTATGCTTTTTTCGAATTGCGTCCCCATCCTCTTCTTTTCATCCTGGTAACTCTGACACCCCCTCCCTCACACCCCCGGTTTTTTAACAACCAATGAACTTAAAAATATTACATACCAGTTCAAGAGTTTAAGAAATAATCACCGTTAGTAAATCTGTCATCAAAAGGCAACGTTCAATGTTGAACGTCATGTAAAACAGTTTGCTGTTTGAGGCACTCGGTGACGGGACTTAGGCAGGCTATGTTTAAAAATAGAGAAATTCATACAGGCAAGAGAAGAACTCCTTCAATCAGTTAAAATGTCTCATTTAAATACCTTTTATCTATTGTAAGACAAAAAACCCCTTATAATAAAGAAATAGAGCCTTCAAAAAGGTTATACGGCGTTTCCCTTTTTGTATTATATAAACAAGAAGTCGATGCAGTAAGAACGCAATCCCTACTATAAAATAATTATTGTAACATAAAAATTGCATTAAATTTTTTTATTTTTGTCCCAACTTTTTTTTATCCAACGAATGACATATTTTTTTCGATGTAACGTAGCTAAAAAGTTAAAAAACCAAACATACAGAATTTACAACCCAGTCTAGAATATCAGTTTTGCAAGCAGTATAAGGCCCCAAATAAAAGATTAAAACCTAAGATTATCACTGACTTCCTAATAAAGAATCATTCAATTGATCACATGATAAAACAGGTCAAGATTAGAAAAGTAGAAATACATTACTTGAGATTTTTATATTTAATATATTTCTATGGAAATGCAGAGTTAGAAGCTTGAAAGCTGTATGCGGTTACAAAGAAGACTAAAGGATTGTTTACTTTTCCACTAATTTTGCGGTTGTTTTTCCTCTCCGGATCTTGTCATCGCAAGATATCAACACCCAAAGTTTTAACAAGTCAACGCCCAGCCAGAAAATATAAAAAAATGGAAGAGAATACAAAATATCTTTTCTCAGACGGGATGCAACACCTCAGGTGTGAAGTTTGGCAGAAAGAACACTACCGCTACATCTAAAACACTTTTTATGTATTAACGTGCGTAGTAGGTTTGAATAATGAGGCACTTTATCCTTGGCTAGCTTGTCTTCGACTGATCATTCAATGTACAAATTTTACTTTCAGGAGAGCCGTCTGTAAATAAATGTATTGTATTTGCAACGTCGAGCTTTAATTTTAACAATCCTTAAAATGAGTAAAGAAAAACTTACGTATAATTATAAAACGAAGTCAAATAAAAAACTTCAATCAAAAATATATTTCTCACTACTTGGCTAGCGAGAGTTAAGAATTAAAGTTTTTCTTCCTGAAAGCCAATCAAGCGGATATATTTTAGTTTTAATTAAGGTCAAAAGCAGCCTCTCATAGTGCAAACAACAACATACATTACTTTGCTATGGGGGCACTCAATACATAGTTGAACTTGTGTTTTTTTAACGGCAAGCTCGACTGTGTATGAAAACATAAAAATCTATCACGGCATTGATCGAAAACTACAAGGTCTTTTATAAATGAAAGAAAACGAAGTTCACAAAAATTATTGAACATTCTATCTACATAGTTCATTGCAAAGAATGTAAAACACATGATGGGAAAACAACATTAAGGCGATAAAGTTTGGAGTTGATGCCTACAAGAGTGTGATAAATCTAGATTTTCCCTCAGACAGGATTGAATACAATGTATGTAACAACACAGGTAGTTCATGGATACAGGTACAATATTGCTGCACCGCTTCACTTAGAGTGGATGATCAGTAAGAATTAAAGTCTTACCGGAAGCGGAACCCTCTCGCACAGATTGGTCTATTATGTTGATAGAAATCACAAAAGCCAAATTGTCTGTCTCTACCAGAAAAATAAACTAAGAACATTTGATTTTTAGATGAATTTGAAAGAAAAAAAGCCTGATTCCATACAAAATCGACAGGAAAGACAACCGTCTCACGGGAGACTTCAGTTTACCTCACGACACAAGTACATGTAAAGTAGATGTAAATGAAGAACTTACTTCCCTAACTTCATGTGACCCAACAAATTCATTCTAGCACCCAAAAGCATGGCCGTATTCTAGACTGTATAATAATGTCTCCTGAATTTGAACTTGCTCCACAAGTAGGCAACACAAATGAGCTAACCTCTGACCACCATCTACATACTTTTCCGATATTCCATGTGGGAAACTTGTACCACTGAAAAAGTAAATAGTATCTAGACGTTGAAAAGTTTAATGCTGTCCTCAACAGAAACTGTCCAGCTCCACCCGATAAGTGTAAAAGAGTTTTTGAAAAATTAAAAAATTATTCTATTTCATATGAACTTTCATATTCTGATCACATCAAGGACTGTTCATGATTGGTTGGTTGGTTGTTTGAATTTATAACGTCCCAATCAACTTCAAAGTTATATCAGAGACGGCGCTTTGGACAATTGAAAGCGTGCTGCCACACTGTGATGTAAGGAGCGCTTACGTACACCACACCCAGTCACATTATCCTGACACCGGGCCGATCAGACTTAAGACTAAATCCACAATGCCAGACACTAGGCGGATCAGCTGCTAATACCAATTTTAAAGTCCTTGGTTTGACTCGGCCGGGGATCGAGCCACGCACCTCCCGATCTTTGAGCGAGTACAGACTTTAAGCAGCAACGCGTGAGTATGACGCGAACGTCTGTGGGTCTATTTTTAGAAACTGGTTTCATTATTTTTATAGTTTTCTCAATCTGCTTTCCCGATTTTCACGTACGCGTAGTGAGACACGGTGCGTGTGCTAAAGGTCTCTAGTGTCTTACCGCTAGGCCACAGAGTCGGGTTTTGACCCAACATCGTCGTCGTGCTTTACTTTAGAATCTGAAGCAGCAAAAAAGACACGAAGAAAAGGAGAAGTGGCTAAAACCTGGCATACAAATAAGCAAAGATTTATTTGACCATCATTAAAGACTTGTAAAACTCATCAACCAAAAGGCTAAAAGTGATATTATTATGGCTCTAAATTTTGTGAAGAACAGAATTCAAAGGACTTTTTTTAGTCTGTCTAATGACCTAGTAGGTGGAAAAAGAGAAGAGAACAGCAAACCAACGACAACAGAGGAGGATTTGATACTGAACATGTTGGGTGTCTTTTTCCAAAACAAGATAGACATCATTTCTGATAATTTAAATAACTGCAACGTTAATAATAATATTGAGACTGCCATTTTGATGGCGATGAGCTCTCTTGTTTCTGACGAATTAATTTTTTTCTGATACTTCCAAAAAACTGTGAACTAGATCTCAATCCCAAGCCCACGAGCTTATCAATATCTTGTCTTGATGAACTTTTACGCAGTATTACTGACATATTGAATACATCTTACGATAATTATGGTGGTGCCATACCATAGAGCTTTAGAGTTGCACTCGTTAAACCGTCGTTGAAGAAAACTAGCCTTGATCCAGATCAGTTTAAAACTTAAAGACCTTTATCAAATTTAAAGTTTCTATCACAGGTATTAGATAAAGTTTTTTTAAATCAGCTCCACGTCTACTTAGAGAAAAATGTACTCGCGAATATTTTCAGTCAGCTTTCCGAATTAAACACGAAGTACAGAAACAGCCTTATTTCGAGTAGCAAACGATATTCTTAAAATTATTGAGACCGGCCCCATTTTATTTTGAAACCTTTTAGACCTCTTTATCAGCTTTGATACAGTTGATCATGAATTACTTTTGAATAGATTGGAGGCAACTTATGTGATTTCCGGCACATCATTAAAATGGTGTCTCATCTTAAGGGACGCAAACAGTTTATTGTGATAAATAACGGCAGATCCACAGAGCATCCTCTACCTTGTGGTGCGCCTCAAGGCTTAAGGCTAGGTACATTTGCTTTTGTTTTATATAATAGTCCAGCAACTACAAATTTTAAATAACAATAATTTCTTTATCACTAGTATGCTGACGATATACAGCCAACAATGTTAACGGAATTATTAATCAAAGTGAAAGCTGTATTATGAAAGCTAAGGAATGGATGAAAGAGAACGCAATGAAGTTTAATAAATAAATAAAAACTAAGCAGAAATCATGATAGTTGGAAAGAAAAGGCAAACATTAGAAATCGAAAGATGTACATTTAACCTGAGTAAAAAAAGCGTAACATCCGACTGAAAAGTAAAAAACCTGGGTACTTTTCTAGAATGAGATATGTCTATGGAAAGTCAATCGAATTCTATTTGAACATTCCTAGTGTTACGACTTAAAAGAATCATTACTATTTGACCAAGCACATCTGGAAGGTACCAAAACACATAATTGGTATTTCTCTAGTGTTCTCTAGGCTTGGTTGCTGGGGCGATGTGACCTAGATAGAACTAGGCCTAGATCCAACCATGGCGGTTTAGTATACTTAGGTCTGTCGATATTTAGCGTTTGATTTATTTTAGGTTCTGTTTTATGTTGTTGTTGTTTTTTTTGGCGCATCCTAGTTTGGTAGCAATAATTATTTTTATGTCATCTTTTTCTGTCTCTTCCTAGTTGACTGGGCGACTTACGGCAAACCTCTACAGGACTTGGCAGATGAGATGTTGACTCACTCATGTCAGCCATTGCTTCTAATCGTACGACAAGGCTGGTTCTTTGTTAAGTTCAGCTAGTTTATAAAAAACAAAGCTGGGATTTTTGAAGCATGCTGCTAAGAATGTTTCCCAGAAAATTCAGGAATCCACTAATTGGCATTCTGAAAGTTTAACGCTTTCAAAGTCAACGAAAAAGGTAAAATTCTGCGAGAGCTCCACACAGCTTGGTCTATCCTGCTTGCTTGCCAGATGCAACGCCGGAAGTATCCAAAACTATCGTTGTAGTGTGAATGAAAGGTCTTGAAGTGCTAGGATATAAGTGCACATTGGTTATGATTTTTGAAAACATGAATGTTAAGCACCTAGAACTGTCGTTGGGTTTTAAGAATCGATGCTATACAAATGTGTTTTATTAATGCTATTATTATTATTATTACTGTTATTATTATTATTATTATTATTATTATTATTATTATTATTATTATTATTATTATTATTATTTTATTATTATTATTATTTTATTATTATAATTATAACTAATATTATGTCACCATGTAAATTCTATTGCGTTCGGTTTTCGTATGTTATCGTATCTTTTCTCCCTTTGTCCAGCGGCGCCGTCTCTTCAGTACTGCTCATGCGTGTTCTTGATAAGAGTACATGACACACCGATCACATGCTCATAAATGAGTATCTCTAGTTTTCTTGGAATAGATCTAAATGTTTCGAATACTACGGTAAATCCGAACTGTTTGTGAGTTTTAAGTCTTCAGGTAAAATACATAACAGTTCGTCATACCGTAAGTGCATAAATTCAAAACAAAATTGAAATCGTAAGTTTGAGCTCAACTAAAAAAAACTGTACTGTAATGGACGACAGTGTTTGTGCTAAACCTACCCTGAGAACTAAGAAATGTAGTAACCTGATAAAGGGTGAGTACAGACGGGAGACAAAAACGCATGTATTAACATAAAGACATAGACAGGTAATAAGATTTGTCAAACAACAGGAATATTGAAACACTGATTAAGATGAATCGTAAAATCTGTAAACGGTTAAATAGATGGACACCCGATAAGTAGAAAAAATATAATTTGATAGAATTACAGGGAGGCAGAGAGATTCGCACATAGATGGATCGACAACAATTTCGACAAAGATATAGAAATGCAAGTACGTTAAAACATAGATAGATAGATAGATAGATAGATAGATAGATAGATAGAGATAAATTGATAGAACGGATAGCAGACAAGTTTCAAGTTAGCTGAACCAACCGACCTCAAAGTTCCCCTAATAGACAATAATACAACAAAAAAATGCATGCTGCAACCTACCATGACGCATGAACATGGCCACCACCGTAGGAAATACCTTACTCCAATTAATGTATAAGCATTTTCAAAAGACAAACATTCTACACAAAATCGTAAATTAAATGAAAAGGAAAACTAGCTGCAGTACATGCTAAACCTAAAACACGCTATATTTTACGACATCAAACCTACATTCATATAAAGCTGAGAAATCAACAGCAACGGTAATATTGTGAAAATGTAGGAAGATGAGCACAATGCTGCCCCCCACCCACCACCCCACCATTCGGATCTCAAATGCCTCACTCAGTTTAATATATATGACAGAAAAATAATGAACAAAAAAGGAAAGTTCACCTACGTAGAACTGTCGGATAACAATTTCAAAACGCGGTACAACCTAAACAGATAATTTTTCAAACTAGTAGACACATAAAATCATTAACTTAACTCTGTAAGCACATCTGGAAAATAATAAAAAAAACACACCAACAATAAAATAGAGTAGGAAGCAAAAAATATTAATTTTTAAAAATTCATTGAGCCCTACACACCAAACAAAAATATTTTTTTTCACGCTGCGCTTTAATAAAAACTCGAAATTCTGATTAACCAACTAATACTACAGTAACAATTTTTTTCTCATTCTGTGTACATAAAAATTGGTCGCTTTTAGACTTGAGCAACGTCCTTAAGATTTGACCCTAACACTAAACTGTCTATTTGACAAGCGTTCAGTGAGCACATAAGTCCAAAATCACGAACAGCAGAAATAAGGTCCCGGTATTGAATCATGTATAGTATGCTCTAAGTATTGGATAAATTTACATCTCTGTTCATAAATTAGTAGATAAACAGAAAGATAAATCGCAATTGCGACGTGTTGGAATTTCTAGCCTTTTGCTTTGTAAACTACACGATAAAAAATTACTATTTGAATATAAACATTACGCAGACTCTGTAAACGTTAAATTTAATTTGTTTCTAATTATAATAAGTTTTACATCCCTTGGCATACATTTTACACTTTCTTTATTTAATATTTAATGCGATGACTTTATAGCCTCACATAACTTATATTCTATATCCGAGCTTTGTTTCAAAAGTGGCCGTATTTTACAATTTTTTTGTTATGAGAGAAAGAGCGTTGAAAGGTAAAAAAAAATCGTGTAATAACTTTTTGATTCTATAACTTTATTTTTACTATGTTCAGCTTTATAAGCGTTTATCGATTTTCGCCTTGAATGAAAAAAGACAAACAAACGAAACATCCTCTCTATGCCAGTATGCCACACGACAACAAGGTCCAGAAACTGTAAATCAAAGCACCGTGACAAGAATTTTGAATGGCTGTTTAACTCTTCACATTGAAGAAAAGAAAACACTGTGCCTTTTCCCTGTTTCGTTCCAGACTGTCTTATATTAAAGAAGTTTCGCTACCGCGACTCAGGTAAAAAAGAGGTGTTTGTTGAAAAGGGGGGGGGGGTATCAAAACGAATGCAGCAAGAAAAATAAAAAAGACGAACGATAGTCTATAATGCTGATAAGCTAATGAAAATTTTGAAATTAAAATATCGCAATCACAATAAAAGGGGTTGCTTGAAGATACAAAAGGAAACGACAGTTTTTTTTTCCAGTTCGCTTCATCCGCTCCTTCCATCCTTAGTGTCCTATATACAAAATATACTTCATCTCTTTGCTCTCTTTCTGTATAAGCAGCTCTAGTAATGTAATTAATGTAAAAGATAAAACAATGTATGAACTCGTTTGATGCAATAATATGTGCGAAAACTTTCTGATATCTTCAGTATCAATGAGAAAGAAAAATTAATTCAATTTAAGTTACGGCCACTCACTAATGGTCGAATGAATGATTAAATGACCGGTCAATTGATTGATTAACGACCTTGACTGATTAATTAAATCGATTTGTGTACCAACCCAGTCCAACACAAACTATTATCTGATGTCAAGCTTGTTTAAATAGCTACTACCACTACTACTACTACTTCTACTA
>BMAT01002201.1:7731-24895 GCA_019649035.1 Elysia marginata | reverse complement strand
CTCTCTCTCTCTCACTCTCTCTCTCCGTTTTTTTGTCTGTCTGTCTCTCCCTTCTTTATAATCCGTTTCTTTCTATTGCCATCACTCTTACTCACAAGTGTTTTGGGTTTTTAATTTTTTTTTTCTTTTCTTCAATTACACAAAACGAAAGAACGTTCTCTAGACCCCCTTCCTTCAAACTCACCACAAGATTCGCATATTGCTTCAGCTTTACACTAATCATTTTCTGCTCTCTTTTTACAGCGTTACAAATCTACCCTCCTTATGCCAAGAAATGGGATTAAGAAACAATAAAAAGTGCATACCTTAGTTGCATAATATATCTGCTTCTCTCTCTTTCTCTCTTCCTGTCTGTCTGTCTCATTCTCTTCCCCCCTTTCTCTCTTTCTCTTTATTTCCACATCTTGATCCACACTCCTCTCTCTCTGTCCAAATCTCAATCGCCCCCCCTCTCTCTCTCCCTCTCTCTCTCTCGATCGCCTTTTCTCTCTCTCTCTCTCTTTCTCTTTATCTATCTATCTATCCCCCTCTCTCTGTGCCTTTCTATACATTGTATTGATAATGAGCTTTGGTTAATCATCTCGAGCTCTTTACCGGTGTATTGCGATAATGGGGCGGCACTCACGAGGGGAAGTAGCTGTAACCACTCTCTTTCAGTTTCGCTCTCTATGTTTATCCCTTCCCTAAAAGTCCCTCATTCTCTCTTACTCAGTCTCTCCTCTTTTCTCTTTCTCCCCTCTCCCACCAATCCCCTACACTCATTCTTCTCCTCTTACCCCCTCCACATCTTTTCACTATACACGCGTGAGTACTAGTAGATCGCTCACCCGGGACGGATTCTGATCCTCCCAACGCACATCAGCTGTTCAGAATAAGTATGGGATTAGCTCGCCGACGAACACTCGAGTACCATCGAAAGATCTGCTGGTGTTTATTCTCTCAAGCCCTGGCTTGTGAAAAAATCCAATTGAGCATATCGGGATAAGCTAGCAATAAGCCAGGGCGCCAAACTTGGTATGGTTTCAGTGTGTCGGTGAACCAAGCTATGCGCTAGCCACGGTTTATGCAACTGCTTCTTTAAAACAAGTTACATAAATTAGCACATCCAAAACTCGAATGACGAATACAAAGTCGAGTCAATTTCTATCTAGTTTTATTTCCGCTGAGTCCGTCACGTCTTTTCAAACTCCATAGGGACTGTCCTATGAACTTTTAAAAATTCTTTTAGCGTAGTTCCCCTTGTACAATGGTGAGTTTTTAGGCTTAGATTTAGCACTCAAGTTATTTGAATAAACTACCTCGAGAACAGAGGAGTTCGCTGGTGAACCCACGTTCTGAATTTCACACCCAAAAAAGGTTAGTACTGAAACAGTTCCATACTGCTGAGTCCTAGTAGTTACGCTCTGATTCGAGAGCACGGTACTTGAGAGTTATCTGACCTTGACAAAAAGCCATGGCCAGTTCCCGCATCTGGTGGGCTGTGCCAGGCTAGCAGATCTAGCAGTTCTGTACTTTCTTTCTGGTGCGACTATAATCAGTAGTCTGCGCAAGCGCCATTAAAAGTGATAATTCACTGAAAATTAAATGCAAGACCACCCATATGATATATTTAAAATTTATGTAGTCCGTTACCAGGACTTTGTGCAAGTCTATAAAACTAACATTTTCCCGTCTTGTTTAACTTTCTGGCTTCTTCTTTTTGAAATTTTGGCACACCAAGCGCCTACTGAATCTACTGGGACATAAAGTGTTAGAAAACAAAAGTATGATATAAATATAACAGGTTTCAATTTATGAGTAGAAAATCATTTCCCGAAAATTTTTAATTTAAAGGAGTAAAATCGATCTAGAGATACAAGACAAGCTAAAAGCAACTATAGAAGGCAAAGGCACTGGCCTAGATGTCCATAGAAATATGCAGATCTTAAGTTAGGTTATTTAGTGTTGTTGACCAATACAAACTAATTAGATTTAGAGATACAATTTAATTAAATTTTAACAACATTTCCAATGAGAGGTGACATAGTTATTCTTGATTTACTTTTATAATTACTGCCTTGCTAGGTAGATTTGTAGGTTTAATCCTAGGATTGGCCCACTGGTATTTAAATGGGTTATAATAGATTCATAAAACTGTTAATTTATTTGACTTTAAAAATAAATCATCATTATAAAACTTGACACGAAAAAATCCTTTTCATATTTGGAGTAAAAAAAAGATATATTCTGAGAGATTCGATCGCACGTCTTCATAACGAGATGAGGAAAAAAAAATGCCGCATTTAGTTTTTATCGCTACTAATCTAGATCTTGATATCATTTAATCATCCAATCGATTCTAATCTAGAATGTAGACCTAGACTGTATTGTGCAACTGTCTATTCCAGAGTGTCAAAACTAAAATTACACTGATTCAAAGAGTCGCTGCTTTTGTTGATATCCGGGATATACGCGGAATCTTGTTGTTATGCTTTATCATCAGCGGGCGGAAATTGGCGAGTTGAAACATCTTTATCCTCCTTGGTGCACATGTATCTAGTGAGTAGGTCAATACAATGAGAACCACATGAGCATTAAAGCTAGAGGAACAACTCTAGAAAGCTAGATGACACCTAAAACGCAGGAGCGTCTTCTTGGGTCAAATTTTTGGATTATCATATTTAAATTGTTTACGAGTAACGCCTCAAATAAACATATTTCGCACATATAAATGCCATTCAGTTTAAAAGCATTCCAGCAGTATGCTTAATTAGAATTGGAAAGGAAAAACAGCCATAACGGAAGAGTATTCCGTGCCAAACAATCTAGGCCTTGACAGCACATCAATTTTACCATTGTCATGCTTTGTGGAAGAAGAGCATGTGATATTCTTTCTTTACAACTCCATCACTGAGAAGATCCCAACAGATACCACGGCCTGTCATTTTGGAGAAAAGAGAAAAACAGTTATGAGTCGGAACTTTTAAAGGGTGGAATTCTGGGTATATTTGATTAAAGATTAAAAAAAAAGCAAATAGGAAAGGTGTAGGGCCTATTAAGAACCTGATCAACAGCTTAACTTAGGATTCGAATTCAAACATTCCTTGTCCAGAGACGAAATGTCTAAAATTCTGGACGTGATAATAAATAAATGTCTATTTCTAGACGTGACGTCTCTATATTACGTGACTATTCATTTGTTCTGGCACCTTCTCAAACTTCCATTCATATATATTCATCCTTCAAGCCAGAAGCTGCAGTGCAGTGCGCTCTACTTTTACACTGGCTTTTCGTATCCAGATTCTAAAACCTAGCATACACATTGCAGACTCTAGTTTTCACGCATATTATCGCAAAATTCCCTGCATCCATTTTCGATTCCCTGCTTCTTTACTCAAGATAATACCAGAGTAAAAAAAAAAACAACGAATGCTGTCATTGTTATATCATATTAGAATTGTAACTGTAGTTAAATCTCATCGGTTTCTTTATAATTACATTTTCTCTGTTGCGAATTAACTTTCATCCACGATACAGCACGCGGGGCAACTTTTAGTGTAGCAAAGCGAACATTTTTTAAAAGCTATGAAAACATTCTTAAAATATAACTCTTGTGCAATTTTGGATCAAATTTGGAATCAAGTATGACCTATGTAGACAGACTTAAAACATTCTAGAAGCTACATCGTAAAAAGCTTCCGATTTTTAATGTTTATATTAAAATTTTCCTGCTCAATATTTGTTTTTGAAATAACATAACAATAAATTTAAAATATGAATATATATTTTTTACACATAGAACTGGCTTGTCAAATGAAAAAATACACAAAAGCTAACGCCTTAATAATGTTTTCGACATAAACACCAACATTATGCTTCTATGTTAATGCAAGAAAGCTGATGTTTACGAGATTTAATCATCACATTCATCAAGAGAGCTTCTTACATCAAACTTGCTATATAAACAATGCTGCCTTCATTCATAACAATCTGGGCTGACTCACGTTCTGTTATGCTAATTTCCTGCTTGTCTTTATGTTAATGAACACGGTTAAGAAGTCTCATGTTTACAACCTCTCCTCCTTTTTTGAAGTTCGTTAAGATCAAATTCTTAGGTTATCACACCACTCTCCCCTACCCCCCTTTTGATTTCACCTTGCCGTTTTTTTTTGTTTTGTTTTTTGTTTTTTTTTTTTTTTTTAACGAACACATGCAAAGCAGGTTAATCATTATAGAAACACTGCAACAAAATTTGCTGATTTTTGTTACGTTCATTTTTCACCTCAAAGGCAGCCATGTCTGCAAGAAAGTGTAGTATACCAGGTTACTGTGACACAAGGAAATACTAAATGCATAAAAAAAACACTTACTGGAAAACTCCACGATGTCGAAAGGAAACAGGAATATAAAACAACCTTACCTGAAGAGAACAACTACAAGCTCCAACAAGTTTGGTGTAAAGTATGCCTTTCCAATTATTTTCTAACAATATCTCTATCTGTTTATCCGTTCCTTTGCTTGTCTATCTATCTATCTGTATGTCTGTCTGTATATCTCTCACTCGGTCTATTCTACTTCTTTCTATGCCTACCTGTTTACATTTTTATCTATATATCAATCAATCAATCAATCAATCAATCTATCTATCTATCTATCTATTTCTCTATCGGAAAAGAAGTAAATGGATGTTTAGAGCTATTTAAATGTGCAAAGAAAAACACCCATTGTAGCCTTTAGTGGATATAGTTTTATTCAGTTTTTAATCATGATAATTAATGCACTTATGTGAGGACTTATTTTTTTGTTTGAATTAATTTACCATTTACTATTTTAAAATATAGATATTATGTACTAGTAAGCATTTTTATTCATTTCATTTCATGATATTTACTACTTTACATCTTTGATCTTCTTATGAAACATTTTTATATTATTGTTGTTAGCATGTGCATGGTGATGAGAAACTCGGTCAAGAAATAGAGCCATATAATACTTTTAGTCTGAGAATTCCAATATCTTACAGCAGGTATGATAATTTGAATTCATAAAATCATTCATAAAATTATGAAAATGAATTGAAGTTCAATCATTCAACATTTGAAATCTTCTGGAGTTTTCTCCCTTGATTCCCTTCAGCTTTCATCAAAGTTTTGTCATATTTTTTGATAATTTTTTCACTTCATTAATTTCGAAGACAAGAACAAGAAGTGTTTTGAAAAAAATCAAACGGGGTAAAAAAGACATTTTGTCAAATTTAAACTTAAAATGAAGCTGCCTATGAGCAGTCACCAATTTAATATCTATGTAAACAATTTTTTTCACTAGAATGTTTAAAAAAGTTGACACACACACATTTAGATTTTGAGCACCTTCCGCCATCGGAACCATGATGTATCTCTTCTTGTTATAATGGAGCTAAGGAATTGAAGAATGAATTCGAATACCATTTTTTACTACTAAACGAAAAGTTATGCAAATTTGCATGTCCACATAACTTTTGATGAAGTTTTCCGTGGTAACAATAAAAAAAACAACGCGTCAGATGTCTATTCTTTGATTGTTGAAGTTATTTAATAATAACATCTAATGTAAACCTATGTATTGTTGAGAATTTTGTCTTTGGCACTAAAGTTAATGGAAATTATGACGCAAAATTCAATATGTGACAGTTCTAGGATTACATTCAAAATTTGGATATCCAGAGTAGGCCTATAGATCTATATCAATATTGTAGATCTAAATTCAAATTCTAACGATAATTTCTAGATTCTGTTTATTACAGTCAGAAGTACACTCAAATATCCACATCTAGATAATTATCTAGAATATATTTTTTTTGTTTCGCTTACAAGTACTGTGTCTTTTGTAAATATATCTTTGTGACATCGTTTTTCTTTTTTTCTTTTTAATTTTATAGTGTTGTACAATTTGCAATTAGAATTTAGATTTAGATATAGGCCCTATCTGAAACTGCAGGTAGATCTTGGTATCTGTTGTTCTGAGCTATGAGTAGCACATCATTTGACAGTATTTGTAACATAATAACCTCATTCAAGTTTTTTTATACTTTTGTGCTCTAAGCATGAGTTTTGAGTATAGGCATTGTAATATGTTGGTTAAATAAAACAGTAGATCATTTTCACACTTCGTAGAAGGGTGAAGTTGGCTTTTTTTCAATTTTGGTTGTTTCTTGGCATTAATGGACATTTTTTCTGACTTTTGTAAATTTTTTCGTCCAAACTAGAAAAAGATACTTTAAGCATACGATTGTTTTATAGGGAAAGATGACAACATACATTATTGAAAAATATTTTTGTAAAACTTTGACTGATGGGGTAAGAAAGAAAGAGAAAGCGAGAAAGGGCGAATATAAATAAACCGCTAGTTCAGTGTGGGAAGAAAAGTACATTTAGAAAAGGAGGGGTGAGAGGATGGAAGACGAATGGCAAAGAAAAATAGATGAACAGAGAGAGAGAGAGAGAGAGAGAGAGAGAGAGAAAGAGAGAGAGGGAGAGAGAGAGGGGGGGGCGGTAGCGCGAAAGAGAGGGCAACAGACAGTCATACAGACATACATACATATTCAAATATGAAATGAAAGAAAAAAGAATGGGGTAAAAAAAAAACGGGAAACAAAATCGCAGACAGAGAGATAGAGATAGAGAGGCAGACAGACAGATAGACAGACTGACAACAAGAGAGCAATAAGAATGGATAAGAAATACTCTGGATGTGAGAATATAAGTAAAAAAATTTGAAGAGGAATAGAAATGGGATTAGGGTCGAGAAGACGAGAAAACTGTTATAGGGATATAGGCAAAGAGAGGAGGGGGGTGAAAGGAAAGTCCAAGTAGTTAATAAGGACAGGGAAGGGTCAAGAACTAAATTGTGACAGTGATACTGATATCACTTAGATAGATCGGAGGGTAAACAGTAATAGCGAAAGAGATATAAAAAAAACAACGACAAATAAAGTGAACGTCAGAGAAAAAAAATAACGATGGGTGAGAACAATAGGAAAAGACTGCAACTTTTGACACAATGAAGTTTTTTTCCCTCCAGGGTAGAAGCAATCAACAGGAAAAGAGATTTTTAAAAAAGGAGGTGGGGTGAAAATCAATTACAGAGATTTGACATATAGACATGCAGACAGGTATATATATAGAGAGAGAGTATTTGGAAAGAAGGGGGTAATTAAACAAGATGCAGATAAACGTGTTCATATTTTTTATACTGATACAAAAATAACAGACAGATACATTTAACAACGACAAAAATCAAAGTAGGCAATTTTTTACACAGCCCAGTCTACACCCGCACCAGCACTAATAGATATATAATCTAGGAAAAATATGTACTCTGTCTTCCTCAAATTATATCAAACTACCAAGAAGCTTAGAAATAATGTCCTCTAAATGTAATTGTCGGTGACGCAGGCTCTTTACTTGCGAGCTAATCGTGAGATTCAAGGGAAGTAAAACTGCTGGGAATTCGTATCAGAAGATGGTAATGAAAATTATACCCGTTATCTTATAAAAACAACGGGTAATAATTCCTTAGCGCCTTGCCTTTATTTGTAACACTAACAGAGTTACTGCGCTCTGAATAAGCCTCCACGATTTTTTTTTTGTTTGTGCTGTTTCACTTCCACTGCTGCGGTATGTGGGAAGTCTATCTTGGTATGGCTTTAATATTGCAGAACAATAAAAGGCAGAGAGAGAGAGAGAGAGAGAGAGAGAGAGAGAGAGAGAGAGACTGCTCCGACATTGAGCGCCATTTGAAACAATTCACTCTTTTTGCAAGGCAGGTAAGACAATGATAAATCACTTGAAGGGTTGAGCTACAGGTGCTGCGTCAGTAAAAAGAGAGGCAGCGCTCACGCGTAAACAAGTACCAATAAGGTTTAGGTGACACTGGGTTACAATACAATGTGTACACAGAAATATAAAAAAAATGTTGCTTAGAACCTCATTGAGAGGTGGGAGGTTGGACAAGAATCAAGGTATAAATTGTTTCAGTCGATTTAGGTTTATAAGGAAAAAAAGTGACCGAACCCAGTTTGTTACCATTACCATAAAAAAACATTTGGTTGTTTTAAATTGAATATAACAAAAGTTCTAACGGCTAAGTGTTTACTATTATGACCTAATCTGTTCCCATTGTACATCAAGCTACTTAATTCAATTATAGGTATCAATGGAAAAATTATTCAAATGTATGCTAATGTGTGGCTTCGTGATCTAGTGGCAAACTTTCGGCTTTCGGGCTGCTAATGTGTGGTCTCATTATCTAGTCGTAACCTTTCGGTTTTCGGGCTGCTAATGTGTGGCCTCATAATCTAGTGATAGTCTTTCGGCTTTCGGGCTGAAAGGTCCGGAGTCAGCACAGGTTTGGCATGTAGATGTTTACCCGTTTATAAAGGCCATTTATAACCATTATTTTCTTTGCCGCATCCAGGCATAAAATGAACCCCTGGCATTGGCCAGTGGAAGATCGTATGCTAGAGTGATGCGCTTTAACTGCTGCTCCTATTACACTTGGTCGGTAATGGCATGTCAGGAAACCCATCTTAAGCGCTTAGAGCATTTAAGTGGATTAGGCGCCATATGAAATGCTCTTTAATTTTACTTTATTTTAATGATGTGCAGTTATACTAATCAGTTTTGCCATCGTATTTTTCGAATGTGCTAAACTTTTCAGAAGCATGTGTTATTGATGTCAAAAACCAGATGATTGTACTTAAGTTGCAGCTAAGTAGTGACAAAACAGAGCTTGTACTTAACATGTAAAAGATGAATTGAAAGGTATGACTTTAGAACCTACACATATTGACATGATTCTATACCTTTTAAAACAAAAGCGTAAACCATTGAAGTATGTTTCTAGCAATCATATATAAGATAGATGAAATAAAACTTTATAAATATGTTTAAAACGGAAGCTGATTTGTGTACCTGGTGTGTAGAAATGGCACATACATTTTTTTTACATTGAACATGTCTAAATTTTTTGGATCATGTCAAACAGGTCATTTGACAAGCAAGATGGAGGAAGGGTTGAAATATTATTATTATTATGTAAAACTATCATATAACCAACCGCGACGCATGTTGTAGCTGCCTTAGGAAATCAATTTATCCACACTTTCCTCAGTCCACCCACCTGTAAAATGGGTAACTGGCAATAGGCAGTGCTTTAAATTTGTAGAATGTTAGTATTTGAGCACCTAACACGCAGCCGTTAGGGTACTGAAATGCTCTGAGATATGAGTTAAATTTGTTCTGGTGTGTATAGGCCTGCTGGGGTAAATATGTAAAGCCATGAGACTGCTTTCGGCGGTGGAGGACTGTAAACATATTTTTTATTATTATTATTATTATTATTATTATTATTATTATTATTATTATTATTATTATAATTATTTTTTATTGTATAAAATAATGAAATCAATAATTTTCTTTGCGAACAGTAATAGATACGAATTCGACATATAATTGTAAAAATCATCCGTGAAATCATAACTATGCTACTCACCTCCCTCTTTAACTCTAAGCTATTTTATCTTGAATAAATTGCAGCATAGACGATGGTAAAATTCTCTAGACGAAGCATCTAAAAAAATCCTCTCTCTTTAAAGTTTAATTAGCGGCTTATTCATTTCAGGTTGAACTACAGTGGTTGCCTTTGTTTGATTTTACCAAGTGGCATACTTTATTACTTACCGATGACAGAATTGTAACATAAAAAAGAAAGAATGATCACATAACAACCGTTTTTAAACATTAACACTGGTTACTGGCAACATGGTCGATGCCTCTCAAGGTATCGCCTCTGTCTACCTTTCCGATCCTTTTTCCTCTTAATTATCCTATCGGCACAGTTTCTACGTTTAGAATAGATCCTTACGTTAAAATACAAATATAAACGTAAGTTGGCCTTTCAGTGTTAGAGCACCAGGAATGTGGAAAGCTTACCTCAAGAACTCCGAGACACAAGATCTGAAGAGGCTTTACAAAACAGTGTATATGTTATTCCAATGGGCTGCGTTTGCGTATAATAATAACAATAATAATAATAATAATAATAATAATAATAATAATGAAATTCATTTGTAATTGTATAGAGCCTTACCCATACAAAACAGCCAAAGCGCTTAACAATCAGACAATTATCATTCAGACAAAGACTCTCTAAAATTGATATTAATATAATTTACACTATAAATTCGAGCAATCTATCATGGTTAAAAATCACGCAGTCATCATTCACATTAAGACTTTCTATAAAATTAGCATAATATAATTTACACTATAAGATCTAGCAGTACATATCATAGATAACAATGGAAAAATTCATATCTTATAGAACTAAAAGCAGACTTAAAAGCAACCAAATTCATGTATAGATCATGTCCTCCATGAAATAAACGCTAGTGTGAGAAAGATAATTAGTGTCATATTGTTTTTTTCCTATATAATCATGGATGTCAGCGAACTTAAAGTAATTATATATTTTTTAATCCTGCATGAAAGGAGTGTTAGTGTAAGTACTAATTATAATATGTGTTAGTAGCAATATATTAATATTTTAGTCTGCATCAAATGAGTGCTAGTGTAACTTGTATAGTCATATGTTATAAAATGAATATTAGTGTGAGTCATGTAGTTAAATATATTTTGCCCTCCATGAATGAAGTAAAATAAAGTATAAATGAATGAAGTATAAGTAATAATGGTTATGTTTTCACCCTTCATGCATTAATATTAGTATAGATTTTATTTTCTAACCTACGGACGGGCGTCAAAAGTAAAATAGTAGAGTCACTGACCCTAGGGTTAATTCATGTCTCTGTTTAAACTTTAATAGAACATGTCTAGGTGTTTTTCTGTAATTAAAGCCTCCAGGTCTTTAGTTTTATTGTTAATTAAGGGTTATTCAGATAACCAGTTTTAAGTCTCTGTCTGTGTTTTGATTATCTGGTCTAATTTTGACGTTGATAAAGGTTGTTTTAGAGCTGCAGGTATGTGAAATATAAGTGGATTTTGTGTTAGAAGGACCAAAATGCATACAAACGAAGTTAAGGTCATACTAACAGAATTTAAATAATATGCCAAGTCTAATTTTTCCCAGAATCCCCAAATAAAACAAAAACAAAAACAAGATGACCTTCATCGAAGAGAAAAAATGTATATTTTGTCATATCTTTGTGAATAGTTGACACAAAATCATAAACGTGGAGTCTTTTGGTATGTTTTCAGACTAAGTGTCCAATGGAACTATTATTATTTTACCTGGTAAAATGCATGTAGACCACCATATTGATCCTGTTCATTTTAAAATGAAAGATACCGCCATGCGAGACAAAATATTTGTAAAATGTCTCTGTAAATTTTTTATATAAAAATGAGGAGTCTTCTAGTTTGTTTTTAGACGCAAAGAATTTTTAATTGAACAATCATTTAGTTAATAAAGTGCATATAAAGACGCATAATGATCAAAGCTGTCTTACCAAATGTATGTAATCTCCCTTCCATTACATGCAAAAGAGCAAGCTGAGGAGTCTTTTGTTTCATTTTCAGACATTAAATGAAACCATCATTTAGTCTTTACAATGCATATAAAACAACACACTGAATTAATTATCGTTAAAGTTAAAAATGGCCACTATTTGATTTGTTTGACATTAGGCAGCCACAATGAGTAAAATGCTATCATTTTAGCCACAGCTCCAACCGCAGTGATAAAGTGGAGTACATTTAAATACAGCCGTAACATACTTGAACTTTCCCTCACAGTACACACTTTCTTGCATCCACAATTTGATATTTCAGAACACGATGCCACCGCTTCTGGCGACAGTGCCTAGAACGCACTAGTGCCTATCTCCACACATATCCACCCCGGTACGAGATGAAGCAGGGATTCTCTTGCTAATGGTATGTTGTCCATAGTCTTTGGTGGTTAACATCTTTTTTTTTTTTTTTTTTTTTTTTAATGCAACAATTTATTTTGCAGGCATGGACATGAAATAAAGATATATGAGAACTAAGTGGCAGGTGAAAATGTCATGCGAAAATTTTTTAAAACAAACTATGATGATTTTAAAAAAAAGTATGGGTGTTAACAACAAGTTACAACTTTATAATAGTGGAAGATGTCAAATGTACTCGAGCATTATTTTGCAGCACGCAAGATTTTAAAGCAATCTTCAACTCTGCGATGCCACATTAACAAAAAATAACCAAAGGCTTATTAATAATAAAGGGAAATGAACTGCAATGTAAATAAATTGTACAAGTTGTCATTATTTTCTTCTTTATGATTTATTAGCCAAAAATTGTTACCATTGTGTCCAACTAACCTCCCAATGAAGTTGCAATCTCTTTATTGTGTAGTCTGCTTACATCTGCTTTCTAGCTGAGTTCACGGTAAGTTATACACAAGTGCAACATATTGCTCCAATACTGACATGCAGGTATTATTAAACGCCGATTCGTCCGTCAAAAAGGTAGAAAACATAACTGTGACATCATCAAAAGACCTCAGATTGTCGAATGCTATCTTTTCCCCCCTTCCAGCAAACGATGACACACGATGATACATTGTCGCAACCTGTAAAGGCATGGAATATAAGAATTACAAGTGCCTTTCATAACCAAGTTCTTCTGCAATGTAATGCTTAGGACATGTGCTTGCCCATTCCAAACGCGACCCAGATTTCAGTGTCTTCAAGGCACACAACATTGCTGTCGACACTGCTAGGACGAGAACATCTGTGTTCACAATAAGGAACATGATTCTGCGATACCCTTTGTTTGCTGAATCAACTACATGAAGGAGTAATAGAGTACCTTTTCTTAGTAATTCCCGTTCAAGGGCATCAAAGTGAGCGTTCATTTCCTAAGGCTTTATGTTTAAAATTTGACAAAATGAAACGCAAAAGCTTATGCATGAAATTTAATATGCAGAATTCTGGAACATAAAAATAACCTAGATGTATCTAGATCTAGATAGTAGATATTATTTACATCTAATCTATACAGAGATCCAAAATTACAAGTAGACATCGGTATCTGTAGTTCTAAAATACCAACATTTTGACAGGGTTTTAGCATAGCCTGATAAGGTGGTTTTTGTTTCTTATGGCGTCTCTAAGCTTGAGTTTTGAGTACAGTTATAGCTATTTATTAGTCTCAGCAGAGTTAATTTCCACCGTTTGTAGATGGGACAAATTGGCTGGTAATAATAATATAGCAAGAAACTTAGTCTCAAGAACTTTGTCACAATGAAAAAGCAAGTAGATCTCGATTTAAAAAAGGAAGATTTAAGGTATAAAATTAGCACTGGATTGAAGTACAACTAGGCTTTGGCTGAAATGCCAAAATATCCTCCGATCATCAAACTACGCAACGGCTGCCTCCACAATTCTCAATTCAAATGTTATCGTTTGTTCTCTGTTTTTTGTTGTCCATGACTAATTCCAGATTTGATGCCTTCTTTTTATGAGAATGGGTTCTTATCATTTAAATTAGTAAGTCATTTAGAGTTAAAGATGTTATAATGCAAAGACCCCCGCCGTGAGATTTCCTTTTAAAGAAGCATAGTGACAACATGGTATAACTATAAGCTACGTTTATTTGAATGGCAAGACGGCGAGTGCCGAGGCTACAGTCAAGGTTTCTTATCATACTAAAGGCAAGCATTATTTGGATTTGCTTTCAATCAACTGGTAATTTCATACCTATACCAGATTTTAAAGCTATATCTATCTCTCTGCCTACCTATCTAAATATGTAAGTTCTTTCTTTCTATCTAGATCTGTATTTCTGTCAGTTTCACTCTTTCCTTCCTATCTTTTCCCCATTTTAATTTTTTTCTACCTCTTAATCTTTATCCATATCTGTCAATCACTCACTATCGCTCCCTAATATTAAATTTTCGTCTAACAATACAATTTCTCTCTATTTCTCTCCCTCAGTCTTTTCGACTCAATTCACGCCTCCCTCCTTTCCCTTCCCCCTTTTTCTCCTGTATTTGTACCCTCACATTGTCTGATTCTATCTCGTCGGCCCCACTTGTCAGGCGTTCCCTTACACTAGCCATTATTGATTGATTTGTTCCGAACGATGTACCCGCGAGAAGGTTAATAGGCGACCCTAAACTCCGCTATCCTCGGCTTGGTCTCGCCCTTCTTTATAGTAATGATAGTACATAAATTCCCGACACCTCCCTCAACGCACTCCCGCTCTCTAAACACACACCCACATTACAACTCCTATCGCGGTCGACCCTGGATCTAGAACTTAAGTTAAACCAATTGCGATATTCAACTCTCGAATATGGTTATCGGTTTCCGGGTTTAAATCTGAAATGACCACAGCAAAACAATTTAATTTTAAAAAGGCAAATAGACAAGAAAAAAGGTAAGGACAGTTGTCCCTACCCATCACGCGTTTTACGTAGGGACACAAGCGGAAACATTCATCAATTTCAAGGTTGTGCTATTTTTGCTAACCAATAAAAAATCAGAGAAATTCTAACTATTCGAAGTCGTTAATGGCGGCTCCCAATTCGTGTGCCACAGAGGAGTTTACAAAACTACGAAGGGCAAACATTTAAGGACTTTGCGGAATTCCAATCATTAATTGACAAACGAAAACATGTCCTAAAGAAGTTATTGTGAAAGACAATGATAACATGACTGTTGCGAGAACGAACTCTTACATCAAAAGCTTGACTACAGTCGCACTCCCATAATAGTCTCCAACGATTTACAAGGATGACAGGTTTTATCGCTTGAAATATTAAAAATGTACACAGTGTGCATATATTGTGTGTTCTGCGACCCCATGTAGTATATTTTTTTTACTCTGCCTTTTATATCATAATGTAGCCTATATTTTAAAGATGATGGATTTAAAAATTATTAATCAGAGAATACATGCTTTGACCTACATTTTGGCTTATATAATATAGATAGCTTAGTGTTTTTAGGTCGTGCTTGAGTAAGCTACTTTACACAAAGTACCGGTACATGTAAGTTGTCTCATCTAACTTCTTACTGTGTATGTCGTAACGTTCACAAACAGTGAAAGTAAATGTTGAATTAGAAAATCTTTATACAGCACGTTTAGTATCAAATACATGCCGGCTGTTGCAATACATGTACATATTACAATGAAAAATTGATTGAAACTGCAACAGAAAGAAAACTATGTAAGCTTCTTAAAAGTTTATGGATGCCAGTACAATAAAACTATGTAACAAAAATATAATTAAACTATTTAAAAATCTGACCTTGAATTACTTTTAGAAATTGAACTCACTAAAAAATATTCGTCAAAGTACGCAAGTAAAAACTGGACATTTATGGCTCATAGCTGCAACATTAAATTAATTTTATGATAAATATGATATCACAGAGAAAAGGATTACATACATACAAAATGAGTAGTTTTTATTGTTCTTCTTCTTCTTCTTCTTCTTCTTCTTCTTCTTCTTCTTCTTCTTCTTCTTCTTCTTCTTCTTCTTCTTCTTCTACCTCTTCGACTCAGACCCCGACAATAACGTCTGATTGTCAATATAATAATAACAATTAAAAAACAAGCAAGTCGAACTCTGGGTGACAAGTGGTTTTAGACGACGGAATCGCATCCTCCCTACATAAATCCTTGCTTCCTAGAGACTATAGAACAACTAGCCTGTCTTCGGCTAGGGACATGATGTAAAGGACCTTACTGTCCCTAGGTAAAACGCATGATAGATAGGGACAACTGTCCCTACGTATAGATTGCCGAAAAAAAAAACTAAAGACGAACAAATAAATAAGGTGACAAAATGCATTGCCAAGGGCATTAATTGTATTCAGCAAACCCATCGTTGGACTGGCCAGGAAGTACGTCTGGTCGCCCAACTGACCAATGAGATGGTCTCAGGCGGACAGGCAGGCAGTCTGGCGTGTAAAGTTTGCTTTGTGGACGTTTGGTGCTATTCTCTTCTACTCTTGTCTTTTGTTTGTCCTCAAAACTAAGCTGCACAACTGACGTGATCGTGAGAAATAAAGACCGGGGGAAAGAGAGAGACAGGGGGAGAGGGGGAGGGAGAATGAAAGAATGGGAGTACAGGAAGATAGGCAAAAGAATAGAAATAATAGAGACACAGAGAGTGACCGATAGAAAAATAGAGAGGGTTTGAAACAATTAAAAAGAAAGAGCAGGTGAAAAGCAGGGAGAGGTAAAGAGAGGGGGGACTGAGAGAAAGAGAGAGAAGTGATGATTCAAACAATGTTTTCAATCATAATTATAAGAAATGTGTTTGACTGTGAATATATCAACCGTTATCGGGTGCGTTATAGATTTTCACTGAAACATATGGTTAGCGATAGGCGAGGAAAACATTCTGAAAAAATGCTTCATGTAAAAATAATATGAAGGAACAAACTCGTTTTAGATTACAAATAATGCAAAATGCATTAATTTGTTTTATTGTTTTTCTTTAGTGACAACAACACTCAACTGATGACTCGAACTTTCTGCGAGGGACATCCCTGTCTAGGAATCCCATACTCCCATAAAGAGCAATTTGAATCTTTCCTTGACATCTTTCTCTTGATCGATTAAGATCGCGTGAGCACGTTTCTGTAATCAAGAAATAAGGATTATACATTTGATTGGAATGACTTTTAGGGCCCACCCACGTAACCGGAAAGTGAAATTACTCAAAAAGTATTCAATTGACAAGCATGAAACTTACTCATGGGGAAGATAAATTCATTGGCTACTTTTCTATGTAGTTCCTGAATTTTTGCCACGATGGGAGAAGCGAGTATGACCCTGTGTGAAAGAATTTGCGTCAAGCTTTGAAAACCAATCTCGAACTTCACCAATGAGTTCATCTTCATCCTCAAACGTTTTGCCTTCCAGGCGGCGCTCCAGGGGCCTAAATAGATGAAAGTCCGAGGGTGCATGGTCTGGACGGTTGGATTTGTGAAATGCTAAGAAATCTTAAACCTCTCACTCCTATTGGTTGTTTCTCTTTTCAATGTAACATTCTACAACCTGAGAAATGGTGGTCCTTGCCCATACAAGTATGTCTTCTTTGACGCGTTGTGTTGTGCCCGTACACATCCTGGTTCGATTCGAACTTGTTTTATATAGGTCTCTGTCCGCCTATCTGTCTGTCTGTCTCT
>BMAT01002196.1:367024-379460 GCA_019649035.1 Elysia marginata | reverse complement strand
TGAAGAGAAATAGTCGGAATGAGAAACAGAAAAAGAGAGAGAGAGAGATAACCCTCGTTCCTCAAACTTTTGAACTACACAGAAGATGAAACCGTTGCTGCGATATTTACTATAACAGTGTAACTACAGAGAGGCCTGATATGTGATTTGTTTTGCACGTTAAGTTTGAAATATTAATAATATTTGCATTTTACCAACGAACTTTAAAGAAAAAATTGGTTAGCTTTTTGTTTACTCCTATTTTTGGGGAGTATGGCACTTCTTAAAGAAAATTATAATTAGCAGCAGTAGCTAGTAGTAGTGTTGGTAGCAGTAGTAGTAGTAGTAGTACTAGTAGTAGTAGTAGTAGTAGTAGTAGTAGTAGTAGTAGAAGTAGAAGAAGAAGAAGAAGAAGGAAAGAAGAAGATGATGATGATAATGATGATGAACAATAGCGAGTAATAGCCGTTTTAGTGGTAGTTATTCTAAGATATTCCACATGTTTATTGTTCGGCACTTTTCCTATTGCCAAAACATTTTTCTCATGTTTTCCAAGATTTTGTTTTCCTCTTTCCCTTTTGTCTTTCACTCCTCTTCTTGTTGACTCAAGATTTTTTAAAGGATTTTGAGGTCATTGTGCCTGCTCAGGTGGCGGAGAAATTGCAGCTGCCTGTTCCCTAATTTTATTCATGAATGTTTGTTTTATCACTGAGCGTGTGGATTCTAGGGTAAAAACAAAACCCCAGCAGGTAAAGACAAACGTAAAGAAGTGGATGCCAGAAAAACGGATAGACTGCAATACAAACACTTGGTAAGAGATAGCAAATGATAATAAAAGTGCAGGCTAGGCTAGATGAAAGAAGCCCATTATATCAAAAGATGTTTTTTTTTACCTCTTTAAGGAAACTGGCATTGTTCTAAACATTTCTCGAGATAGAATAAAGATCCATTTTATAATGACACGGGTATTACCTAGTAAACATTGTCTTGGCGTTATCCAAGGTAATTGAACTAAATCAATTCAAGGAAGCTTGTATGGGAAATCAATCAAAGAAAGAGAAGAAAAGGTTAGAAAACAAAGTAACAATGTCGGGGTAAATTCAGAGAACAGAGCTATCATTGGTGTTTCCAAAAACTCTCCAAACCGAAGTAGTACAAGTCAAGGGTATCACTTGGCAATTTCAGCTTTAGTGTTAGAACATTTTTATATGGCAAAAAAGTGACAGGTACATAGACAAGATCTGTATTAGTGTTCAAAAAGTTACCTATGGCAAGGAAGTGACAGACAGATGGATATCCTTCGGATTAAGTACACAGTGTAACTATTTGAGCTCAACTATTTGAGCCAATAAAAATGTTTTTCTACCACAATATACCACAATTATATTGGTTGTTATTATGCTTCTGGCACAAAGGTAGAGTGCTCAACATTATTGGGGCATATAGTATGAAATCATCTTTTATAATTGGTCACCTAATATGTAACTTCCCTACGGCTCCGGGTTTCAGGCCAGTCCAGAAAGGAGTTCAGCTGCAAGCATGAAACTAAGCTGTATGGATAAATCTTAAAATGTAAATTCAGCCGTGTATTTACAGATAGAAAGACCCTTTTGCATTTTTTGTGTGACGGGGATACTGCTATTTTATAGATTTGAAGAGATCTAATGCTACATTTTTTCCTTACAGGGTATTCTGTGTTCTCTGATTGTATGCAGTGATTTGGCAACCAATACCGCCTCTTAACAGTAGGATCAATTTGTTTCTGTTTTATAATCATCCGAAATTGCACAAAAAAAACTATATAAGTGTTTTTAGACCTGTAAAATTACCGAATTGTGGATTCATTAAATTGGCACAATGCATATTTAGTACTACATGTAGAAATTTAGCTGATTGAGGTCATTTATAGAGGATAGTAAGTTTTTCTTCGCAACAGAGAAAATCACAAAAAGCTATGAAAATTATAATGTTAATTTTAAAATTAGAAGATCAGGTACCACGTACAAGTGTAAGTACCAAAACATAGGTGGAAGATGTAGTTCGATCTGTTCTTAAACAAAAGCAGAAATAGGCTGGATATTTTGCTAGACTTAGCGACGATTTATTGGGCGTAGAAAGAGTGTCGGAGTGGCAACTACGACAGGGCAAAAGAATCAGAGGTAGACAAAAGCAAAAATGGCAGGTCTGAAAAGTCTTACCTTTTGAATAACTGCTTTTAAACTGTTCATTGAATAGATAAATGTATGCACGGTATAAAAGCTTGAAATATCTGCTTGTGAAGCCATCTTAATTTTTGCAAATAGTCATCATGTCTGTCAACAGCCGTGAGACAAGATAAACACGTTATTCAAATACGTAAGCAAAATTCAGATGATTTTCATCTGTAGCATCTAATGATCTATGCAAACAGCCTTAACTTTGTTGGCATTCGTGTAATGATTTACTGAATATGTTCTTTGAACTTGGAACAAAGAATTAAGTTCGACGAGGCTAGTTCTAGAGGAAGAGGTAGTAGCATCTTCTGGAATCTGAGTAGAACTAAAGCATCTGGCTCGAAGATGAGTGTTGTAAAGATCAAGAATGACATTGCTGCCCTTTTTACGATGTACTTTGTGCCTATTCCAATAAAATTTCGATAACTTAGCAAGTCAAGTCAAGTCAATTTCTTTATTGTCTATATTGGCACATTGTACTGGTTGCAGAGCAATTTACAACAAGTATAATCACTTTAAAATATCTTTCTCTCTCTCTCTCTCTCTCTCTCTCTCTCTCTCTCTCTCCATTCCTCACACTAACTTCCCAATTTCTTTCCCTTCCAACACACAATTTAACAAAACAGAAACAAGGCATTTCAAAAGGACTTCATAATGTTTCACAAAAGCTTTACAGCAGATGGCATAAATGATTTCCTGTAACGTTCAGTTTTGCCCTTCAAAAAAATAGGCCTAGCTGATCTTATGGATAGTTTCACTTGTTTGGAAAGAGGGTGGGATGGGTCATTCTTTATGGATATGATTTTTTTCTGACAGTTTACAATAGTATATAACATGCTAAAATCCTGGAAAGGAACTATTGGATCATTTATAACTTTGTTGGCTCTCTTGATGGCCTGGTTGATTTTACGTTGTTTATGTTCATGTATATTTCCTCCCCAACAAGTAATGGAAAAAATAATAACGCTTTCCACGACTGATTTATAAAACAAATACAGAAGGCTGTTGTCAACATTAAATTGTTTCAATTTGCGGAGGATGTACAATCGTGTATTGATATTTTTAATAAGCTTTGTAGCATTTGTGTCCTAACTGAGCTGATCATTTATAGTTGTTCCCAGATATTTATAAGCATTAACAATTCCAACAGTTTCATTTTTTATACACAAAGGAATCAAAGGACCCTTCAGTTTCCTAAAATCAATCACAAGCTCTTTCTTTTTTGCTACATTTAGTAACAAAAAATGATTTTAGCACCAAGCTTCAAACCAGGCAACAGATTCCCCATAGTGATATTCATTGTCCTTTATTAAACCTTGAATAGCAGCAGCGTTTGTTGTTTAATGTAATGGTTTTCGCAAAATATTTGGACCACTTTCATCTGGTGCTTAGCATCCGTTGTAGTGATGGGTCAATGGCAGAGAGGTTTGTTTTGAAGAGTTTAGTCACCGCTCCATATTTTCGTCCACTTTCTTACTACGCCAAATTCTATACAAGCATCACTGAAGACATTTTCAAGCATCATTGAATATCACACGGGGAAGTTCTTTCTGCTTCAAAAAACTCAGTAACCGCACATTGCTTCAAAAAGACTTTAGTTCTGCGCCATTTTGTCGCCGACATTCGAACACGACTATACGTGATATTTACAGCAATAGAATATAGATGTGAGGTCATAGCTACTATATTTATGAATTAGAGAGCAGTAAGTTAACATGCAGGAGAAACATTATGCTACAGCTGATGGGGTCATTTTATTTAATGAGAAAAATATTGCACAAGGGTCAAGACTTTTCACACGAACCTCCTACATTAACATTAATTTCATATTCACCAATTATGAAAGGGTTTCATAAAAAGTAATCCTCTTTACTAAGCCTAACCGGAATCAAATGTTGCTACAAACAGCCAATTCATTTGCTTAGTTTGGGTTATTTCTTAAACACTAATCCTATGCCCATTTTTTTCGGTGTACTATTCGTATGGGACTTGTATGGTATGGGTCATTCACATGTGTCCGTTATTCACGAACCAAACTAAATAGGCTTCTTGAAACTAAAAGCTTCTTCACATGGAATAATATTGTAATAGCTTTATGTCAAAACTGGCCATTTGTTAATTATTTTCAGTCTCTTAATGTTGATAAAGTAGAATGATAGCCTTTACTGTTGTGACGATCATGTCTGAAGGTTCGCTCGACCCCTTTAATTAAGCAATACCGTCACAGAAATAGCTCTTTCTGTGAGCAAGTTTCAAACAATACGCGATTAAGGATCTAAATCTCATCACAAATACCATTGGCCGCTCTGCCGATTTGTCACTCCAATATCTCAGATAGAAACTTGAGTGGAGACCGTAAGAGGTTAGGAATGAGAGAGACAGACAGGCAGACAACGATGTTGAGACAGACAGATCTGGTAATCCCATTATGTTTTCATTTACAACGTAATCTTGTCTTTAAATCCTGAAATGATTTACTGTTCTTATTACATCTCTATTGTATTGCGTGTTGTGTTAGGGAGAAGGCAGTCAAATAAAGCCGAAAAGTTTTTATGTGTAAATCTAGACTGTATTGATTTTTTCTTGTTTCACGGAGTGATAAGTTGTAAATCTGTTTTTTTGTTGTTTTTTTTTATTTAGATCGTACAGATTAATGTGCATCTATTTTGTATCCTTATCTACTTTACACATATACTCCAAGTGTTGTGAATTCTACCTTAGTATTTAGACAGACAGATACACACAGACAGAAATATAAAGAGATGTTTAGATGAGGAAAGTTGGAAGAAGAGGCTTTATTAACAACGGTGAACAAAAAAAAATAAATAGTGGCTGTTTATCTTATAGCATTAAAGAATGAAGTGAATCATGTATTACAGACATTGCTAAAGTAATATTAAAAGAGAGGCCGTATCAAAACAATGGTGGGGCTCAACAATGACCAAAGTAAGAGACTCAGTGTCCTGAACGATTGTACAAGAGTTCTAATAGTCATTGAAACCTAAAGATGTAGTTCACAATGAAACCCAGTTTGGATATGTCAAATTCCAATGGAAGAAAATTTTACTTCCAACTACCCTATCATCGAATTATTAGTATATATTACAAAAGAAGAATATAATTGATAATCTGAATTTACTCAATAGTTATAATTAAGAAAGTATTTCCATCATTAGTACTCGACTATAGACCTGGCAATACCAGCAGTATTAGGTAAGAAGTTTAGAACCCAGACTTTGAAAAGGTGGGCGGAAAGAACGGTAGCAGTACGTAATGTCCAGTGTCTGAAAACATCAAAGGTAAAATCGAAGGTAAAAACGGCCGGAAAATCGGGTTGCGATGTCATTGTGATGTTGGGATGGCAGTAAACTGAGTCCAATCAAGGATAAAAATGGAAAAAAATTGTGGCAAGGAACCTCTTCCCATTGCCATGAAACAAAATCGATGGAAGATTAAAGTTTCATCTCTTGTTGCCACCTGCTCACCTGGAGGAGTTGGGATTAGAATTTTGACCAGGCCATTTTTTTTCAAGTTTTTACGGAGGTTCCGGTAAGTAAAATGTAAAAAGGAAAAAGATTTACTTCATTAAAGGCTTGCAAGTACAGGCATCTATGCTTCTTATCGTCCGGCAACGTTTTTGATGCAATTTGCCGCAAAAATTCTTCTTTGCTGGACTTTCCCAACCTTTAGTTTGTAATTCTTGTGCCCCAACGAAGTTCTCTGTTTTTGTCTTAATATGATATTGTCAATGTTGTAGCTCATACCAAAACTGGAAGAGGTAAACGTGAACTTAAATTTGGGCTGGATGACCTGGAACGTGTACCGTCTCGAGCAGAACACGAGTAGTGTGTAAATTTTAACGCTTGTTTGCTTGGGGAAATTTTTAACTGACGATATTGGTATGACCCATCTACTACTTAACTAGCAGTATAGAAGTCCATGGTATGACCCAAAAGCGCGATTACTTTTAATAAGTAACTTTTAATAAGAGTGCTTCGATTACAAGTACCGGCCGTTTTTACCAAAGTTCTCGGCATTTGACATCATGAATACCATGTAATACAAGACACCGGCCGTTCTTTCCGTATAACATTCGGACTTTGCAGTTTATGTCAAATCGAAAGAAATTGGCAATGAAAGGAAAGCCGGGCTTTATACAAGTTCAGGTAAACAGAGGATGAGCAGATGATGGTTTAGGAAAGCGTGCAAGCAAATTTAATACATGTAGCAACAAGGAGTGAAGTCAGGTAGACTGGACTAATAACAGAGTCGTCTATTGCGTGAGTACTATTTGGACTGAAAGACATCTCCAAAACAATTCAGGCTGTTGCAATTCACTCACTGTGTACACCGACAGAGGAACTTCTCTAACATTTAGTTTGTCTTTGGTTAAGTGAGATGAATGCGAACGTAGTGAGAAATTTTTACACTAGTTTTTCTTTTCTAATTCAATCTGTCGATGATTTTAAGAGTGAGAGAGATTGAGAGAGATTTAGAGACAGAGAGAGAGAAAGAGAGAGAGAGAGAGAGATGGTGTGCGTGTGTGTGTGTGAGATGCATGTTTATAAACAATTAATAGTTCTGGTTTAAACTAAATGCCAATTTTTTTCTTATCGAGGCTTCTAATGATTTCTTACAGGATTTATTTTACATCGGATGTCAGGTCGAGAAATCATAACTAAGTTCATATAAAACTGTTTGTGAAAAGTCGTTTTTATCAGAATAAAAAACTCAGTATCACACTACTAACATTATTATATTTGTGCATGAAACCTGTAAAATCGAGAAAAAAATTCTTTGAATATGATTTTTATTATATGCTGAAAAACAATATGACAAATAACAGTAAACTACAAATTAAAACGGTAAGAGAAGATGAATTTTACACAATTTTGTTGTAAACATAGCTATCAGAACTGGTCTCTAGCTTTCCGACCACTGGGTGGTCAGTGATGGAGTGGCAAATTGCGAAGATTCTTCCCACAAGAGTTTCTGGAAGCTCAGAGATTTTAGCAGGGTTGTTTTCCTTTGTTAAGAGAAAAGTGATAAGAAGTTACGTATTACGAAACTACTGTTGCTGCGATAATCACTTTCACTTACATTTAAAGTTTGTGGAGGGTGGAGGGGAGGGGGAGGGCAAGACTGATAAATCACGCAATGTCGTTTAGTTTTAGATTAGTCATTATTTAACTTGTCCCACATATCGTTACACGTTTCAATGCCTGTGGATATCTAACGGATTATAAGATTGATCAATTTGTTCAAAAGTCTTGCTATATCTGGTAGCTTCATACAAATTGTTTTTTTAACTAAATCAAAAGTTGTTTTTAATACTCGCGATACTGTACATATCTCAACACGGTAAACGTTAGCTAGTGATTAACGCAGGCACATGTAGACATGTAATAATAAACAGTTTTAGTTTCTGGAAAACCAAATCACAAGTTATATTGTAATATTTATGATTCTGTAAATATCTCGACAGGGTAAACGTTAGCTTGTGATTAACACAAGATATGCATGAAAAACAGTTTCTTATTATCTTGGGCGGCACATAGATACTGCCTAAGTGCGGTGCAAAGAAAGTAAGAACACTACATGCATCTATCGTCGTTGTCTACAGAACAGTGTGCTCCGTCTAACACATCACAAGAAATGTATGTTGAAACAAGATACATAACGCTGTCATGGCGTGTATAGTGATTCAATGTAGATACGGAAACAAAAGCAATAGGTTTAGGGTTTAC
This sequence comes from Elysia marginata, assembly GCA_019649035.1. Lineage (NCBI taxonomy): Eukaryota > Metazoa > Mollusca > Gastropoda > Plakobranchidae > Elysia > Elysia marginata. The sequence goes on along the minus strand of BMAT01002196.1, from coordinate 371,521 downwards.
TGTAGCGCCAAAATTTATTTAAAAAAAACAGTTGCAAAAGATAATATATATTAATTTGTTGATCTTATAGTTTTCATTTAATCTAATGGTCGTTTCACCTGACGTGTATAACAGAGTAACTCAAGTTATTGATTTCTAGACAGTCCGAGCTAACATAAGAAACCACATTTTGACTTCGCGATCGGAGAATTCACCGCATGAAAGAGACAATATGATTGTATTACTAGGCTGACCTATGTCTACCCGGAAGTAATCAGGTGCTTATTGTTGTCGGCGGGCGTTGAGTATCAAAAATGCCCAGAGAGCGTCCATTTACCTTGCATAGTTTCATCCTCGATCGTGCCATACACGGGGTGTGCTATCTGCTACGATTTATCGGCAAGAAAGAACTCAACTTAGAAAGGCCGTAAAGATGAAGGAAATTGTGGTTTATCCATCGTCACGAGACCCTGCTGAGATTTCTGTCAGCCCGAGTCATTGGCCACCAAGAAATAAAGTCTAGTTTTGATTTAAGTATTTGTTTTGTCTGAGGCCAAACAATATCAAATTGCAATTTCCAAAAGAAAATTTGTACTCCAGAAATCACACAATGTAGCTATAGCATTGACATGAAGAACAGTTGCTGGAATATGACCAGTTGCTGGAATATAAAGAAGTAAGACCTTTAGAATAACAAGTCCAATTATCATGTCAATCTGTGATTGAACCAGACGGTTATTCTGGACAGGGGTCTAAAGAAATGAGTATCAAATATAATTAAGGCTAATTCTTTAGGTCTCTGTCTGTTTCGAAATATACGTATACTGACTAAGCCGTTTCACGCAGATCAAAATATGCGGGTTTTTTTGGCAATGTCTTTCCCAATCCTTTACAACTGTTTTGAAATGTTGCACATGGTCTGCATTCATATTTTTGTCTTAACTGCATTGTAATTTTCATTTTTTTTTGTGTGTGTGCAAGATTTAAGCCCTTATCTTTTTTCGGTTTTTGTTTTATGATTTGGCAATAGATAAATTTAAAGATGTTTACAGCGCAGCAGTCTTTACTATTTATTTTACAGTAAAACTCCGATTTTCTTGGCTTCGCTGAAATTAAAAGCATATCATTCGTACCATGTAATATAATTATTATATTCTCCATTTCTTTCTTTTTCTCTAAAATCTGCCTGGAGAGACATATTGAGTTAAACTAAAAAAAACCACAGCATTCCTGGAGAAAAAAAGAAAAGAAAAGGACTATCTGTATGAGGATCTGTGACTTAGATCCACATAATTCGCACATTTTATGCCGAAGTCTGGAAATGTACGCAATAAATCATGTATCCCAAATCGGTGCTTCGACCAAACGTAATAAATATTGTTCAAATCAAAGTAAAGAAACAAAACAAAAACCCTTATCGACTTTTACAAATTCAGTCGTCGTCATGCTGTAAATCTTGCTCGGAAACTAGCCAGTTAAAACGCCAGACGCCGGATTCAAGAATTTCGTGCTACTTCTCTTGTGCCTGTTTCCTTTTTGTTGAATTTAGATAAGTGCGTTGACAGAACAGTTTTCATGAATTTCCAGGTACATCTCATTTTCCGGAAATTCCCTTTAACTTCACCTGATATGGAGGAAAAAAAAGATGCGTTTGTCTACCAAAATTTTACAATATTTCAACTAGGGAAAAGGTGATCTTAGGGTTTAGGAAAACTCGACACGTACAGCCTAGGCCTTACTAACTGCTTAAACAGAAAAAAAAACCATGACACGCAGAATGTAAAATGGAAGAAAGATGGCGTCCAAAACTTTACCTAGATCTAGACCCCAATCCAGACTCTAGATCAAGATATCTTCTATAGCTAGCTCTAAATCTAGATTATCTAAATTGTTTTCTAAATTTAAGTCAAAATTAGACTTTTTATCACCATTTTAGATTTAGATTTGACCTTAATTCTACATAATTCAACAAACGATACGTGGGAAACTATTAAGTTTTGTTTATGTGTGTTCTTCCGCCTAGTGTTTTGAATTCAAAAATGGTAAACGAATGCTCACTTTGATGCCCTAGTATAGAAAGGGAATTTCCATGAAAGGTGCACCAAAAAAAAAAAAAAACTAATTGAAATTTTATTTTGCCAGCGCACCCTTCCAGAACAAACTGCGAAAAATATTGCTCTATTCAACATACCAATAATTAGCTTTTACAATGGCCAGCATTCGAAACTAGATATATATAGTCGTTGACGCTGAATCAGAATAATTTTAAATGTCGAAAAGGAGCTCTTTCAGACATTAAATGAATTAAAACATGATAGGCCTTTTATTCGCTGCCTTTAAAACATATCTTGTTCAAGCTGTGTGTTCTCTCACACTCAAGGACAAAATAGTGACAATTTGGACCTAAGCTTCGTTATAATAATACTATAATTGCTAGACGATAATTCTACGCCAATCGCTGACTTCTTTGCCAACCCGCTTTTGACGCTGCTTAAGACAATAAAGCTGGTCGAGGATATAATAGCTTAAGCACCTACGTGACTAGGCATAGTAGAAACGGCACAGGCACCAAGACATGTGATTAGTCCAGGAACTGAGTCGATCCCTCGAGTCTGTAAGAGGTTGGTCTGGCACGAAACACTTACATTAATTTATCGTATGGAGATCTTTGAGTAGCTGATCTTCTACAGCAAGTTAAGTTCGAAGCTAGGGTGAAGCCAGAAAAACTTCGATATGATTAGTTTTGAACAAGCGCTCTCTAAATAAAAAAGTCTAGGTAATATAAAAAAAATTCTTATGTCTCAAAAGAAAAAAGCTTAGGGCATTTAAAAAGCTAGTGTTTACAATCGTCCAACCTCGTAAAGGGCATACAACATATCTTTTAGATAAGATTTATAACGTACTATGCGAACCTTTGAACACGTGCCTGGTTGTTCTTGGTGGCCTCACAAATTTTAGTTTAAGTTTACAAGATTTCGAAACATAAACCAAGGGAGTGGTCATTCAGTTCACGTTTACCTTGAAACTAATCTCAGACTTTGTGCACCTGTCGAGCATCTAGCGAGTACTGTATCTAAAAACAAAAAAAGCAGTTCGCTTGTACGTATAACACAAACATAGTCGCAATGCTATACCACCAGCTGGGTACGCAGGACAGGTGAAAGGACGTGAAGGGGAGAGAATCCGGTGTAAAAAGGTCGTGTTTTAAAGACAAAACAAGGCAGATAGTTAGCTTGACTCTGTCGGCGTGGTTTTTTCATTAAATCAGTAGTGTGGTAAATATTTTATAATTTCACACGCGAGGTCCCCGCCTCTTCACTTTGCTCCTCTGCCGCCTACAGAAAACCTTGTAGTCGAAGGAAAAGGCGAGCATTAGTAGGAGAAACTAATCGCACACATTCTAAAAATTAGTTCAACAGTACGTAATTTGAACTTCGTATTTTTACAGATATTCTCTTAGGGTTTTCTCATTGTAATTAGACACTGGGGTTTAACCTGAACGCAGACATCAAAAGCCGCCAAGACTAATATACAATTTAGTTTCAAGAGGTATGTACTAATTTGATACCGTGCGGGTATTTTTAAGTCTTCCATTGGAAACAGGTGAGTGCATCTAAAGACTAGACTAAAGTCTTACTTTTTCACAGCTGCAGCTGCAGTCGCACAACATCATCGTCAGTGCCGCTCCTGGTACGCTAAGCGCTTATCTTGCGCGTGTGTGGGTGTCCGTTTTGGGAACGTAAAGTTTTATGGTTGTTTCACATGACGCGTTTGCCATACTAAAGTTAAGTACGGTTTTTTATACCGGATACTTTGAAAACAAAACTGTCCCTATATAATTATCATATCGACACACTTCCACATAGACGTGTAACCCAGGCGCAAGCACAACCGTTTAACTGGTCCATCAGCAATACTTAACTTAAGTGTAGTATGCGCATCATGTGAAAGGTAAAAACAAGACTAAAAAACCGCACAAATCATTCACAGTTCTTATCTCTTTGATATTCTTTGTTGACATTTTTTTACCGTTGTGAGTGTAAATACTGAAGAACAAATTTATACTTTCGAAATCTGTTTAATTAGCAAGCTTCGTGTTGCTCAAGCAAAGATTTTATCAGTGCATCAGGTGGGTTTCTTTGAGAAGCACATTGCTATAACTTTTTTTTTTCCTTTTTGTTTTTTTTTTTTTTAGCTTTTTTTGTTTCGTGCATATCTGCTGCTAGGGAAAGGTTTGTCCCTGTTTAGGAGATAAAAGTTGACTTCAAATGCACACGTCTATGAAAATTTTGCTCCCATCTCTCTCTCTCTCTCTCTCTCTCTCTCTCTCTCTCTCTCTCTCTCTCTCTAGTATAGAGATAGAAAGAAAGCTATCGAAACATAGGAGGCCGAGACCACAGTGCTAGACCTAAGGATCTCTAGTGAGATACAATGAGATCGTAAAGAATAAGTATATATGACTTTGCTCTCTATCTTTCGTCTTGTCTGTTGCTAGATTTGAGTTTGTGATCGTCTTTC
>BMAT01002196.1:309988-325933 GCA_019649035.1 Elysia marginata | reverse complement strand
TAAAAGAGTTGTGGCCCTTTTACTAAAAAAGACTTTTAAGCGGTGATGAAATGAATACCTTTCAAAGAACAAGAGCTCCCGGGTTGGCATCTTATAGAGCATCATAAATGGTATGTGATGGGGCTTTTGGTCCCTTGCAGTTACTGTCCTAAAATTAGACCTTGAAGCCTGTGATGAAATCAGTACCACTTATCTACAACAAGTACTTTGGTGACATCTCATAAAGTAACATTTGTAGGAGTGTACCCGATCTAGTCGAGTAATAGACATGACTGTGTCATAGTTGCCTTTCAAGTCCTTATGTAACTGAACATTGGCTGTATCAGTCTAACTTTGAAAAAATCAGTTCACATCTAACTACAATTAATTTGTCCTCTTTTCCCCATATCATCACTCGCTCGACAAATGTCTGAACATTACCGCTCCAAAAAATCAGCTTCTTTTTATATTTTTCTTTTAGTGTTATCGTTTTCGCATCCCCTAAATACTATGTTCTGTAATATAATTTTTTGTTCTCTGTTTTTATCACTTTTCTCAATTATTACGAAGCAATATGTCGGCCTTCACCTCCTGAAAATGGAAGAAAACATCTCACGTAGGCCCTAAAACAAAACAAAATTCACACAAAACTTAGGCTAGATCCAGGCCTAATCTAGTCTAGGTCTAGATGCATTGGTCGTTGTTTGCCTTTTTAAATCTAAATCTATATCTCGGGTGTCTTTGCTATAAGAGGTCTAGATCTCTAGAAATATATAGATCTAGATATAGTCCAGATGAATTTATCATTTTGTTGCCTTTTCAAAACTGAGTCAAGATCTAGATCTAGACCTATGCCTTTTAACAATCTAGCCTAGGCCTACCTTTCACAGATCACTTCAAAATCCGAGATAATTTAGATCTAGAGCCGAGAAGTTAGTTTTATTCTTGTATGATTATCAACGTTAATCTAGATTTAGAGCCGAGAAGTTGCTTTCATTCTTGTACGATTTATGCGCTTTTCGATTCCCTTTTCAAAGCTACATCCAGATTTATGCGTTTTGATAGTCTAGATTGCGTAGGTTTGGCCTACATTTCACTCAATATCCAGTATAATCTCGATCTAGAGCTGATAATTACTTTCATTGTTGTGTGAATGATTTATCCTTCTCGATTCGGAAACCACCTTTTCGGTTTAAAGTCACAATATAGAAGCGGAAGTTTGTTTTTGAAAGTCTTAGAAACGGCGGATTATAGCTTTAGAATTTCTCACAACTAATAAAACACATCACATTTTCAATGTTTGGTTCTACCAAAAAACCCCATGAATATAAAAAAAGTGTTTAACATCATACAGCAAATTTTTACATTCTGGTGAAAACCGCATCGAAATCGGTGCACTATTTGAAAAGCCTTTCGCCACACAAATTTTTCAGTCCTAAAATGGAGTAAAGATAAAAAGAAGCTTTAATGATATAGACTGCAAAGGAGATATCTCTTCTGTTTGCATGGTACGTTGCTTAGTTTTAACTATGTTACTTTATTTATACATGAAATATTGAGAGAATTTCGTAATGGATATTAAAGCGATTTTACTTATTAAGGAAATCTTTGATTGGCCTTTTCACAGTGTTCTCAAATAAGTTTATTGTGTTATTATGTTAAGGCGAACTACACCTAGGCCTATACCTGCGAATAAAACAATTGCGTATTACTTTAGCAGAACATTAAAAGAACTAGAGGTAGACCTCTAGCAACATTTCCGATAACACTAAAGAATAACATAAAGAAGCCCTAGCATTAAGACGCCAAACTAGTTTCAAACAGTGACTTGGATAATCTACCAAAAATGGGGCAGAACAGATAAAGAGTGGCGGTATCTAGTCCCGAAGATAAGGAGAAGAGCCTAAGCTGTAATATCGAACGGCTCTGCTAGCAAAAGACATTATTTTTTTTAAACTGTGTCTCCAGACTCATCCCAATGCCCGCGTCTGTATAACTGAAAATAAAAAGAACCATTTCATTATCATCTGGAGGTTTTGTTTTTGTCTCGTCTTGCTTGTGACAAATTTAAATTCATGTCATATTGGAATTAGCATAAAATTTTACTCAAACTGCTAAGAGTAAAACGCTTGACGAAATTTTATCACACTGTACTACAAATGCGTGTGCTGCACTCCACCCATAATACCCACAAAAAAAGAAAGCAATCCCACTTTTCGCCCTCTCCCTTTCTCTATTTCTTTTCTTGAACGATAAAAATTGCAGCTATCTTCTAATATACAACATTAAACTAGTCCTAAATTTATCGACCCTAAATGGTCTTCTTTCCTTCTCTTCTGGCTAAGAAAATCATAACATTTGTATAAATACCTTTATCTTCTGTCTTACACTTACCCCACTCCTACAAGTACACAGCCTATACTACCAAGGGTTTTACATATTGTTTTTTTTTCTTTACATTTTGTCACAGCTTGAAGTTCTCTATGGCCCTAAGTTAATGAAATAATAGGCGTTAGAATGTAACAATTCGAGCATTTCCTAGATGTTCGATATCAATAATTCAAGATATTCTAGCGGTTTGGGAAATGTTACATCTCGCCGGGAGTAATTTTTAGTGAAAGACAGTAGAGATATATCGGAAAACAGCATTTCCACATAAATTTTGGAATATATATATATATTATATTTTAACTCATTCTCTTTGTCTGTCTATCTGTCTGCCTCTCCTTCTCTCTCTCTGTCTGTCTGTCTGTCTGTCTCTCTCTCTCTCTCTCTCTCTCTCTCTCTCTCTCTCTCTCTTTTTAGCTTTGTTCTCCTATTATAGAACAGCGTTTGAAAATTGTGACACTTAGGTGGGCACGAAATGCTCGACCATCCGTCTCTAAGTTTGTCTATAGAGCCACGTACTTATCCATTTCTACTCACCTCTCTCTTACTCTCTCTCTCTCTCTCGCTCTCTCTCTCTCTATCTATCTATCTATCTATCTATCTATCTATCTATCTATATATCTCTCTTTTTCCATGTAAGTCTCGCAACAAGTGTGTTTGAGTCGGATTTCGCAATGTTTTCATATTTCAAGCCGTTGAATTATTTTTAACAATGCAAGTTTCTGAGTTTCCTAACATTAAAAAGCAACAATATATTTAAAGTTCTCAAAATTTTTGTAAAAAAAAAAAAGTATTAGAGCTTTATTTGATTTGAATTTATAGATAGATAGGGGAAAATGAATTCTAAAATGGGTTTTCCCAAATTGAAATTTCCGACTCATTTCGATTCTTCGTGAGACATTTTCACACACGTCTTATTTTTTTGTAAATTTTACATAGGTTTGTGGGTGTTTTATTTATGTTTATTTAAGGTTGATTGTAATGAACAGAAAGTTTAGTTGTGAGTTCAGAGCTAAAAAATGACAGGACGCCAAAAAATCGCGCTCTGAGAATGACAGGGTCTCTCTTCACTGAGCAGAGTTTTGAGAAAATCGACTTCATAGTCTTAGCACCACTGTAACTACAATAAAATTTTTAAAGTGTCCAAAACCACCTGAAAAAACCCATCATAATGGTCTCAATTCTTTAACTGAACATTAAAAAAAACAGTAATATAACTAGCATAATGTATGTAACTTGATTCCGCCAAAAGGTGGAGAAGGATACGTTGTCATTCTCATGGCGCAAATTTTGGTCGCAAGAATTTTGCCTATGACCCTCTATAGGTTTTGAATTGATGTATTTGTTTGCTAGAGATCGAATTAAGTAAACATTTTTTGATTTTTCACAATAACTAGATCAACAGCCTTGAACACTTACGTTTAAAAGGCGGTCACCTATTTGTGTAAATTTAAAAGGCATCTCTCCCGCCGCTCCCACGTCCTAAATTCTTATTAGAGACCTTTAGCACACGCACCGTGTCTCAATACGCGTACGTGAAAATCGGGAAAGTAGATTGAGAAACTATAAAAATAATGAAACCATTTTCTAAAAATAGAACGTCTGTGGGCCTATTTTTAGAAACTGATTTCATTATTTTTATAGTTTCTCAATCTGCTTTCCCGATTTTCACGTACGCGTAGTGAGACACGGTGCGTGTGCTAAAGGTCTCTAATATCAATCCGTCGCAAATCATTTCCATCGACCTCTTCTTCATGTAAAGTCCTGTGAAGAATCACTACGAAGAAAGAATAAGAAGGACATTTGTCTAGACAGTAATCGAGCTCTTATTTTGAAAAGTGCACCGCGTTTAATTAATTAGTTATACTCCTTTGTTACAATTCTGTGCCAAAAAAAAATTAGATTTACGATTCCTTTTTTAATCAATATCGAGTTCGCCAAAGGGGAAGTTGCATTCATGCACTAAAGGCTTTAATGCTCCGAAATCTACCTCTGCCAGGAACTTGATAATAATAATAGTCTGTCCATTCCTTTTTCCTTTTAATAACAATAAGAATAATAATATAATAACAATAATAATAATAATAATAATTATAACGATAATAATAATAAAATATAATAATAATAATAATAATGATGATGATGATGATGATAATGGTAATAATAATAATAGTAGTAATAATAATAATAATAATAATAATATCAAAGTAACACCGATGATAAGTGACACTTTAGATCAAATTGTAAGTATGTCCTTGAAACAAAATATTTACATAGTGCAATTGTGAATTACTTCCAAATATATTACATTATATCGTAGCAATGTTAAATGTTTTTCACACAGCTGTGGGCGTTTAAAGCTATTTTCATCAACGTATTATTTTATTTTGCGTCTCACCTTATACTTACACAATATTCACAGAAGACGGGGTTTCTCAAAGAAAAGGACAATACTACTATACTAGTTTTTATTATAACATTCGCTTTTTGCATTGCATGATTTTTTCCCAAGAAATATTAGTCATTAAAGTAATTTAGAAATGAAGACTGACATTTTTAGAAAAGTTTCTAGATTTTCTTACCATTGCGGAAACTATACTGATTTCTTTTTAGTTGTAGATACATTGAAGAATGGTTCAATGTCCTCGCAACCTAAAGGCTATCAAATGTCAGCAACTATTTTTAGCCTGCAGTCAAATGAATGCCGGAAATGAAAGGTTAGAATTTTGAACTCATCACCACAAACAAAATGCTCATCCACCAGGATTTTATTATTGCGAAACGCCTTCACTGGCCATTCAGCCGTAATCTATCAGCCAACAGAATACGCTGAGACAGACAGTCTAATGTTGCACCGGTAACGAGACAGGAAAGAAAACCCAAATATATGTAAAGGAAATGGGGTCGATTAGAATGAAACACAATTAAATGAGGTAGCGAGAGACTGCAGCAATACTCTCAGATATACATACATAATTATATACATACAATCGGACACAAAGTGAGAGACAATGATTTCATTCCTGACTGACTTGCCTGTCACTGAAAACTACGCCAAATAGGGCGACTCTCATTTCAAATTTGGGTATAAACATTTAATCTACATGAAGAACCCGAAACAGCAGTTAAAACTCGTGTAGGAAATTGAAAGGACCACTGGAAAAAGGAGATTAAGAAAAACATTTTTACCAAAAAACAACAAAGTTTGGCTTCAATTTGATTGATGTAATATTTGGAAACAACTTTGTGAAGTCCCATTCAGATGGTAAATAACAAGGAGTAGTCAGCCTCTGTTGAGTATAACCTAACTACGATAATATACAAGTATTCATCAAGAAATGTGAAGCAAAGAGGCGGATAAATACGAGATTTAGGGCTCCGACAGAGCAAACGCGTCTAGCAGGCGTTTTCCGCGCATTTTTTGACGCGCTTTATCCGCGACGCCATTGAGGTGCATACAGAAAACAAAGCTTAGCGGTAGAGTCACAGAGGCGTTTTGGCGCATCTTTTTTTATTGTCATAAAGCTATTTTCTTTTCCAAACCGCCTGGATCAACGTCTCAGCCGTCTCCATTTGCACTTGCAGTCAATTAAGCTCCACAAAATACACACTATGCTCCTAGAGGTTGTTACACGCTTGAAATTTCAGGCGCAAGTAAACTCGCATCGCATTATTTTGCCTCGTCCTCTCCGCGTCGGCGTCGCTCCGGCGCTAACTCTACTCTGGCGCTACTCACAGTCCGTTTGCAAATAAAATCTAGCAGCGACAAAATCATGCTTTAATTTCACGTCCGCGCCCGCTCCGCCAGGGCCTTTAGACGTACAGATGGATACCAACAGCGCTAGAGAGAGTAGAAAGATTGGAGTATTGTAGGGTTTTAAAGTTTTCCTTGTAAACCTCAGTCTATCTTACAACCCTGAGTGAAGCCTGGGGAGTGCGCGCTAAGAGTCTATTTTGTAAATCCTTAACAATTTTTCTAGACAACCCTCGTTACCCCTAATTTTGGTTATCATAGATTTGCTTAGAATAATGGATTTCTCCCATCCTTTCAAAATCTTCATGATAAAGCTGCCTGAAACGGACCTAGATCTAGTCTGGCCGCGAACCCAGAATGGAAATTTCCCATTTCTTTCCACCGAGTGCTAGTCTAGCTATTTTGTCCAATATCTGTACTACTCTTATTGTGTCTTTATGGCCAATTTTGATTTTCTCCAGAGACGCTCCAAAAACGATTGTTGTAAAGTAGAAAATCTCTCGAAACCAGTACAAATGGGTCGCATGTCGCAAATTTTCACATTACAGGGCGGTGATCTTTGAAAAAAAACTGATGAGTTTTCACACGTTTAAACATACATAAAATTTTCAAAGGCTTTTTTAAAGCTACGGGAAAATCAGAAGAAAAAAAAAGAGACAAAATTTCATTGCAGGAGTTGTTTTTTTTTTTAATTGAACTTCGTTTGTGATCAAATATTAAGAAAAAGAGGCAAAATCTAAGTTTAAAAAGATAATCGCGAGAAAACTCTTTCGTTTTGTAAATTTTCTTCATATTATTCTTCAGTTTATTTGTAATGACAGTATTGACAATTCTTAGCAGTAGTGGTAGTAGTAGTAGTAGTAGTAGTAGTAGTAGAAGTAGTAGTAGTAGTAGTAGTAGTAGTAGTAGTAGTAGTAGTATAGTACGATAAAAGAAAACAAAACACCTGGAAATTTACTTAACTTTCATCCAGCCCATGCTATTAAGAGCGCCCCTGTTTGTTTGTTTTTTAGTTTAGCCGTTACTGTTTCACTTAGAAAGACAAAGGCTCACGTTACGGTTGCCTTGAAGACTGGAGTCTAAGTTTGAAGCAAACTAACTACATTGTGTCTGTTTTAAAGGCGTTGGAAAAAATCGGACAGTTTTCTCTAAGCTCAAACCTTAAGAGAATTTAAGCACTGGTGATGCCATCTCGGGCTCGTTTTCTTCTATCTACAGTTTTCCTCGGTTTTATGTTTATCTCCACCCTTTTATCCATCCCTGTACTTCTATTGGATTAGTCCAAGCCTCCCTAGTAAGTGTACCCTCCGATTGTTCCCGAGGGCTATGCCAACACCTATCCAATCTTCCTTCACGGTCTATTAACCAATCCCACAAGCTTTTACTACGGATCACGTCTTCCAGTCGATTTTCCCATCACGAGCTCTACTGACCCAGCTAAAAGGTGTCTTAACTAATGCATTGCAGTCTGGCTTACCTTCTCTTTTCTTCGGTCTCGTTTCCAACCATTGCTCAGTCGTTAATACCACCCCCCCCTTGTTTTTATTTATAATTCCTTTTTATCATACCTCTTTCTGTCTGCCTTCAAATTTAACCACATTTACCAGAGAACATGCCTTTCTCTTCGCCTTTTAACTATAAAATTCATTTCTCTTTTTTATTTGAAAAAATTATCTTTCTATCTTTGGACCTCTCTCTATATATATCTATCTATCTATCTATTCATCTATCTATCTATTTATCTATCTATCTATTTATCTATCTATCAATCAATCAGTCTGTATGTATAAAATCTAGATTTAACTGTAATCTTTCTAATATTGATCTTTATCATAGGTTTAGGGTATAATAACATAGTTTGTAGAATACTTTTTTCAAGAGCGTAATAATTGTCAAATTCATTTTAACTGCGTGCCTTGCCATGACTTCTAATGTTCGGGCGGGCTCTGCCATCACCAGGTGTCATTATTATTGATCTCCATCTATCTATCTATCCATCTACCTATCGATCTATCTATCTTTCTTTCTTTCTATCTATCTATCCAGCAATCCGTTACTATAAATAAATCATATAATCTGTACACATGTCCATAATTGCCCTATCTTTCTCTCTCTCTCTCTGTCCATCCCTTTCTCTCTCTCTTTCTCTCTCTTTCTTTCTCTCTCTCTGTTCGCTCTAGAAACAATGGCTGCAACTGTTATACTATCGCATTACGCATGTGGTTCCTAACTGAATTATATAACTAATGGTAAGTTTTGTACATTTTGATCAAATAAAATACTAGATATATTATTTGAATTTTTTTCTGTACTTCGTTTTTAAATTTCGTCGATAATGGACCCGTAGATAAATTTTTGCTATGAGTTACATACCCATAAACTTTTTTTTTAAATTCTCGTAAACTTTTTAGTCTGTGCGTAAAAAAAGCTAGCTTGGGTGAAAGAAAATCTTCTTCAGTTTCAGAAAACCAACAAAGTAAAAGAAAAATGGGGGCGGGGCGGGGGCAGTGTAAATTGCACACACATAAAAAACCCAATTCCTTCTGCCCTTTCTTGAAAGCGGAGTGACCGCATGCGAAGTAAACCTACTGTAACGTTGCTTCATATCTAGTAAATTCCCCTCAGCTTTCGTTGTCATGATTTATTCCTCGGTTGCCAGCGATCTTGTCTCTTCTTGTTAAGAAAGGCTTTTAGACAATCTACACCGGTTTTCCATTCGAAGCGCAACATACTGAGAGAAAAGTGATGTCTTGAGACATGTAGAGAAACCTCCCTGTAGGATGGGATTCACCATAAGACCGAGGAGCTTACTCACACCCACACAACCATAGACCGAACAGGGTTCAAGTGTGAAGACGTTGGTCTACTTATTGCATCGGCACGATTCTCTTGTTCTTTTTTGATGGAGTGAACAAGCACGGTCAGTTCAACAAGACAATCGAGTCGGAAAAGTTAATTTGAGATAATGCCTTTCAAAAGTAAATCTATTCCTTTTTTTCTTTTATATTGAAATAAAAGGAGTTGATAATTTCGTCTCAAAAATGTTGATATTTTTATGTGCTTTTAAACGCTTAGAAGCTCAGAGTTATAAAATCGTTGTAAAAATATGAGTATTACGATATCCGACCTATAAGGTTCGCGGGATCACTGGTACGCGGCATCACAGGTTCGAGGGATCACTGGTACGCGGCATCACTGGTTCGCGGCATCACTGGTTCGCGGGATCACTGGTTCGCAGGATCACTGGTTTGAGGGATCATTGGTTCGCGGGATCACTGGTTCGAGGGATCACTGGTCCGCGGGATCACTGGTTCGAGGGATCACTGGTACGCGGCATCACTGGTTCGTGGGATCACTGGTTCGTTGGTTGGGTTGTTTGAATTTTAACCTCTCTTTTCAACTACAAGGTTATATCAGAGACGGCGCTTGGGACAATTGAAAGCGTGCTGCCACACGGTAATGTAAGGAGCGCTTGCATACACCACACCCAATCCCATTATCCTGACACCGGGCCGACCACACTTAGCACTAAATCCATAATGCCAGACACTGGGCGGATCAGCTACTAAAACCAACTTTAAAGTCCTAAGTTTGACTCGGCCGTGGATCGAACCACGGACCTCCCGATCTCTGAGCGAGTGTCTTACCGCTAGGCCACAGAGCCAGTCACTGGTTCGTAACGGAGTTTAAGAATTATTGTCATGACATTTTGCAAACCTAAGGTGTGACGTTATCACGCAATATACAGAAAGGTTTTGTTCAAAGTAAAAGACGTTTTCACATTTCTACTTAATGTTAGTTTGCAATTTCACTTTCCCCTTCCAGAAACGAGTGTATCTAGGTTTATTTTTCTCGATGATATGACATAAATAGTCAAAATGGAAAAAAAAAAGATTTGGCAGCCTGACTATAGAATTGTGTACATAGAACGTAATGGAACACTGTAAATTGTAGAATTTTTTAAATATTCCTGGTTCATAAGATGCTTGTGACCAGTACCATAAGAAAAGAGAAGGAATAACAACATTAAATCGTTGTTGTTTGAAAATACAATGTACAAAACTTTAAAACTAGAATTTTGTTGTAATTTCACTTACCCATCATCACTGGAAAAGGATTGAACTTTTATCCAAGGCTAAATTCTTTTGTCACAGTTCATCTAAATCGGCAAAGTGTTGCAATATCTGTTTTAATGAGAATAGTTATCACCACATACATCTTATTAAAAGTTACATTGAAATCGAAATACTGCTTCTAGCAAAACGTGTTACGCTGAACAACGATAGGTTTCAAGTTCATTCCCCAATTTAGCGTAGGTTTCTAAGTTACACTGAAATCACAAGATTACTGTAAGAAAAACGTGTTGATTCCCTAACTCAGCGTAGGTTTCTAAGTTACATTGAAATTACAACGTTAGAGACCTTTAGCACACGCACCGTGTCTCATTACGCGTACGTGAAAAGTTACACTGAAATCACAAGATTACTGTAAGAAAAACGTGTTGATTCCCAAATTCAGCGTAGGTTTCTAAGTTACATTGAAATCACAACATTACTGTAAGAAAAAAGTGTTGATTCCTCATTTAGCGTATGTTTCTAAATTACATTGAAATCACAAGATTACTGTAAGAAAAACGTGTTGATTCCCAAATTCAGCGTAGGTTTCTCAGTTACACTGAAATCACGAGATCACTGTAGGCAAAACCTGCTGAATCGCTAAATCAGCGTAGGTTTTAAATTTTACACTGAAATCGCAATATTACTATTAGCAATACGTTGTTTTGAACTGAAATGACAATATTACTACAAGCAAACGATTATAAGTTGCTGATTCAGCGTAGGTTTTCAAGTTACACTAAAATCTAAAGATTATTATTAGCGAACCGTCATAAATCGCTAATTAACTTGTGTAGGACCTACTCTACCAACCAGAATTTCATGACAGGATGGTAGCTAACAACGCATATCTTATTAAAGGTGTGTTTCACATTTAAGCATAATTATTATTCTTTCAGAAAACGTGAGTTTCTTACGGCGGATTGAGCGTATACAAAGAAAGTTTTGTTTTCTTTTACCACACCCGTTACACACTACAAAGTTTCTTTATTTCACTGCCTTCTTTGCATTAGAAAACCACTCAAGAGTTTGAAACTGCACTTGAGAGCTTGCCGTCTATATAAATTCAACAAGAACTTTTAAAGTGAAAGATTACTGTTTCAAGTTGATCTTTTTCATTACGTACCCCCCTCCCTTCCCACACTTTTTATCTTTGTAAAGCATGCACGAGTGGGTATCTCAAAGGTAGGCCTAATCGTAAATCTTACATGTACTGTGAAACTACCCGACATTTGCCTGGCGGGAGTCTGGAAGATCAACTGAATAGAAAAACAAAATGAATAGACCTTTCTTTTTTTTCTGTCCCCACTCAATCTGTCTATCCGTCTGCCTTACCCCGCCTATCCAAGTATCTATCTGTCTGCCTATCTATCTGTGTGTGCGTCTGTATATCGGCTGTCTGGGGGGGGGAGTGTATTTTGGTGGGTGTGTGTGTTTGTTTTGTTTTGTTTTGTTTTTGCTTAATGTTTTAAACATGTGAGACAACCAGGATAAATCAGACACAAGTCGGAACTTTCACATTTCGAGTTATTAAGATTTTCGAAAATTGTATTCTAAGCTTTTGAAGAGTTTGCAAAGACTATTATTTTCGCTTATTTATATCTTGGGTTATTTTATTTTGAAGTTCGCAGAAATAGTTTTCTGAATAGCAAATTAATGTATTTCAAGGGCTCTGAACTCACAATTAACTCTGCTCGACTTGTATCTGATTCGCCCTGGTTGCCTCATATATTTATATATCAATCTTTTTCCCAATTTTCCGCCAATTTATCTCTCTACATACTTATTTATCCAGCTATCGATCTAGATAACTTAATGTACACCTCTTTCACCTTTACTCACAGCTCTCATATCGTAATATCCCCCTCTCTTCATCTCTTTCGATCTTTATCACCTCACCATCTCTTCTTCGTATTCTGTCGTTCTTTGACAACTGGCAATCTATTTACCGTTCCTTCTTTGTCGTATTTTTGTCATAATATGTTGCAAGTGGTGCGTGTCTTGGTGTTACATTCCAAAGTTGTCAGAGAATGTGTGTGACTTGTGACCTCATTGTTATTACATTGTATACAGGTTCGCACTCCTAGCTTCATGAGTCTGCTTGCCTTACACGTTACAATAATCATACATGAAAGAAAAAGGAACTCTAGCTCTTATGATATATTTTGTTTTGTTTTGGTCAACGTTTCTTGTTACCTAGCTATGTTTCAACTGATGGCAACATTACGTCTCCTCAAGTAAGCACTATTGTTATTTCCCCTACGATTTTGTAACAAGATCTGTGTATTAGAATCTCTCATTAAGTTGCAGAAAATACTACATTAGTTTTAATAACAGAAAAAGTACATTTCGTTTTGTCTCAAAACCCCTTTTAATAAGCCGCTTGTATGAGGTAGTTATGTCCACCGATATTTACTGAGAGTTGTAAGATTCTTTGCCAATACAAAAAAAAATCTATCTATATAGATTGTATTGTAAAGGATACAATTGAAACGAGAAATAGATAGGTTGGTAGGTTAACGAGAAAGCATGGAGTCTAAACATAAAAGCATTAACATCTCGATCTAGATGTAGATCTAAATAAGGAGACCTAGGTGTAAATCTAACTGAAAAAGAAATGGCGAGAAAGCTTTAGAAGTAGGACTATACAGAAGAGGAAAACAGTGATGGGGAGGAAAAAACTAAAGAGGTTCTGGAAGACATGTAAGAATATGGACCGAAAAAAGATACGCATGGAGAAAAGTAAGTGAGTTCGATATAGATATGGATTCCAATGTATCAGGTCAAACAAGAAAGACAACTTTTACTAAAGCTCAATCTGGCTCCCGACTTGTTCGGGTACACCATAACTTGATATAGTTCATGTAAAAAATAATTCATGGCTGGAAAATTGTAACGCTTCTAAAGCAAAAACTGGTTTGCATGCTTGTTCGTTGTTTAAGTCGTACCGCAAACACTGTTCATGTTCTTTTCTTTCACCCTACATTTTTAACCGTTTTGTTCTTGATTCTAAAACTGCAATGTTTTGAGAAAAATTACTTTGTCCACTCCAATAATCAAGACAATTTATATTTTCGACATAATTTGACATGTCTGTGTGGTCTAGACATGTTCGGTCAGTTGGTCCCTATTTTATTACCTAGCTTAATTATTAGGAGATCGTTATCCATGTCACTACATTACAGTTTTAATTACTATCATTGTAATTATAATATTATGACGCAGGAATAATCTCTCGTTTTTTAAAGTTCTCAAATCTCAACCACAATGAGATTCATGTTTATGAGATTAACAAAACACTTAGAGACAAAAACTGTTGAACTTTGCTCTGCCTCGATGTCTTGATGATCGCGTCGCCTTTCTACATCTTGCTTTGAACAGGTAGCGAGTTCTGCATTATTCAATTTAAGTGCGTGGAATTTTCTACCTCGTTTTAATGCCACTTCCAGGCTGTGATCGTGTGACTCGCTGAGACGCCTAACTTAGGAGACTACACTGTCTCATTTCAAAATAAATTGCCTCTCATTACTCTTATTGGTGATTTCGGACCAACACTGGTCTCTCTCTCTCTCTCTCGCACTCTCTCTCTGTCTCTCTACCTCCCTCTGTCTCTCTCTGTCTCTCTTTCTGTCTGTCTGTCTCTCTCACTCTCTCTGTGTCTCTCTACCTCCCTCTGTCCCTCTCTCTATCTTTCTGTCTGTGTGTCTGTCTCTCTCACTCTTTCTCTCTCTCACTCTCTCTGTCTCTATCCCTCTCTCTGTCTCTCTCTGTCTCTGCCTCTCTTTCTGTCTGTCTATCTCTCTCTGCCTCTGTCTCTCTCTTTCTCTCTCTCTCTTCCCACCCGGTAGTCATCGAGCTTAATTTTCCCCTTAGGACAAGCTCGAACGCCAGTCGTCTCTAATGACTTTCGTTAAGCTTTTGTAAAACTAATGGGGCGCCAATTTAATAAAGTCTCCTTTAAAATGCTTCTAGTGTATCTAAAATTTATAGTGCCTGGTCCTCTAAAAGAAACATAATTCGGTTTCTTACAAATTTGTTGTTAAGAGCCCACATAAATGGATACATACGTTGTTTTCTTTATCTGGCTAAAAAACTTGAGGGGGAAAAAGAAAAAAGGATAGAACATTGGCGTGAAAACATCATTTTTATTGTTTCTTTTTTGCTGTAGCTGTAGTTGTTATTGTATTACTACTCGCATTGTCTCAGTTTAACTGTTTATATCCTTTATTAAGGCGGTCATAATTTTGTGTCCCAGCATTTATTTCTGGTTGCCTTTGAACATTCTTTTTCCTCATGGGAAATTAGGGCTGTTCTGGTGTTTATTTTCAATTGCTATTGCCGCAATTTGAGACGGCCTTTTTCTTCTGATATAATTCGTTACTGAGATTAAACGAAAGTCAAGTAAAGAACGTTGATTCTATAGCGTCCAATCCACTTAAACGTTACAAGCGCTAACCAAATTACCTTCTAAACTCACAGAGAAGCAGCAATCAAAGCGGACCACTCTTGCATACTGACAAGATATTTCACTGTCTTCAGTCGGATATTTCTTTTACGTACGAGTGAGGCAGAGAAATGTGTGTAAAGAGACTTACGTCTAGCTGCCGAACACAGAGCTCGAACCCCGGACCCATCGGTCCGAAAGCCGAGCGTCTGCCACTAGACCAATACGCCACAGTGGCTGCTGTAGGTGTCTCCACTTTAGCATTAGTATACCACGATATTTCTAGCTGATCTTTACTGGTATAAACGAAATTCTTTTTTATCTTTCATTTGATTTTTTTTTATCTGGAAAACCATTTTTCGAGAACTAGTTTACGCTTTCGCTCTTTACTGTTACATTCCCGAATGTTGATCCACAACCTGTGTCAATCTGTGCCCATCAATTACAAAGCAACTGAAGTGTTATTGTAATCTGCTGTTAGCGATGTGACTTTTTATTTATTTTTTATTGTTCTTTATTATTTTGTTTTCACAAGGCCATCTGAGTAAGCAGTTTTTTTAGAATTTGAACAGGAAGAATAACAAGTCAATATTTATACCACTATTGAGATAAAAATTGACATGAAAATTGGCATAAATCTGACCTATCTGATAAAAGGTATATTTTTACTCTTTCAGGATCGTTTTAATTCGCCGTGGTGTTGGATCTAAAACTGTCATAAATGGAATAGTTGAACTATAATTGTAAAGAAGTCGTTATGACAAAAAAAAACGGTTTTGCTTTTGATGAAATGGTGTAAAAAGAGGCTATGATTCGCTGAGAGTCTTTCCTCTTCATTTTTTTTAAATTATGCATAAATAGAGCAGCATTGAAATATGGTACATCTCGGTTGCCAATTAATGATAGTATTAATTGGATTCTTTGCGAATGACGGCGATCGATAAAGGCAACAAAACAACGACCGACCAGCAGTTTTTCAGCCTCTTGCTATAGTGTTAGCCAATCAACGCGCTTGCTACGATAGTTATGTTGAATTGACTATGAGAAGGGTTGGGTAAAATTTAACCGTTGATCCCATCACCCATCACAGACTGATAAGATAACGGGGGGCGGAGGCAACTTCAAACTGTTGCTTCATCCTCCTAACGTGCCGATGTCGCAAAAAGTCTTTCTTATATTACGGTAATATGAGTAGGATTTGGTTGGGTCCTGGGAGTTGGGAATGCCGCAAACCTCTACTACGACCTACAAGCCTAGTTGATGTC
>BMAT01002196.1:265494-275631 GCA_019649035.1 Elysia marginata | reverse complement strand
CGAAATTGAAGTATTCATCGCAGCCATCTTCTTTTGTCAATCGCAACATAAACTGAAAGACGAAGGCCTAAGGAAATCATTAAATTTTGTGCCATACTCAATAAGAAAGTTTAATTTAACATATAAAAGATAAGGTCAAATCAGTCGGTTGTGTATCAAGTAAACATAGGCCAATCCTGTTAAATTTTTTTTAAGTAGAAAGGAATATTTAGAGGAGATAATTGTTTTACCTATCGTGTATACTGTATATCTTATGTGCTGGAATTTTTAAGTCGGTGATGCACCTTTTGAATGTGAAATATGTTCGTGTATTTATACTTCCAAACTCATATTTATGTTTTTGTTTGTTGCATTTGCATTTTAAAGTTTACGTACAAAATTCTATATCAATATATATTCTTAAGGATACGCCTGTACGCAAATTTCTGAAAAGGATGAATAAAGAAATTATTATTATTACTATTATTCGCTCCACAATTATTGCAAATTTCTTTTCACAAGACAATCTTTTATTGGATTTTTAAAAAAGTACTGAATATTAACCAATCGTTGGCAAGAAAGAGCAAAGTTTGGTTATAGAGCCACTTATTGAGCAACACTAATATAGCACTGTCCTCGTTACAGATGAGCTTCTCGAGCACAGAATATTTGTTTCAAACAAATCTTTTTTGATAAGATATGTTCTTCTCAATTGCTGTTTAAAAATCTTGAAGATCAAATTTTAAAATAGTCACTTTTGATTTTACTTGCAATTGCAGAATTGTGATAGTTTTTAACATTTTAGTTGGCCTTTTCGCG
This sequence comes from Elysia marginata, assembly GCA_019649035.1. Classification (NCBI taxonomy): domain Eukaryota; kingdom Metazoa; phylum Mollusca; class Gastropoda; family Plakobranchidae; genus Elysia; species Elysia marginata. The sequence goes on along the minus strand of BMAT01002196.1, from coordinate 274,833 downwards.
GAAAATAGACGAGGCGTCGATAATTTGTAAACATACTAGGGATATATAGTAATGCATTAAGCATAGGTCGTCAAAACGCTTTTTTTTAATTTGTTGGTTGATAAGATGATGTAAATGATGCGCGTCAAAAAATTTCCTTAAGTCAAAGATTGCACATTTCCAAACACAATTATATTTTTCCTCGGGATTTTAGGTTGCAATTAATTTTAAAATTTTAAGTTCACCGCTGGAGAAGCTTTTTTAATATTTTAATCTTGATCTTACATTTCAATAAAGTATAATTAATTTTAAAAAATCATATTTTTATAGCACCAAAACCCGCTGTAAGCAAGTTGTTGGCGCTTTGAAATAAAGTTAAAACCAAACTGTAACACAATGGCACATAATTATGACATGGAAAGAGATGTCCACGGGTTGAAAACTGGGAAAAAAATTCTTTTTTTATTCTTACATGAGATTTTAGGTTTTATCAGAAGGCTTTCACTTTCCACACTTTAAAATACATGTACCATCAAAGTAAACATTTTATAGATGATTCTATTCTTTAATGTAAGCCACAACAGTCGGCACAAAAGAGGTGATGCCGAAGAGCGCTTATTTTTTCTCAAAATCAGTCATGAGGCATTGTTTTGAAATTTTAACAAAGAGTTTCATTTGTCCATTTTAGACAAACATGCGGTTACTAGTAAGGCATCTCAATTTTCATTTTAAAAAATGACGAATCTGATAGACAGAAAATGCTGCAAATCAATTTAACTCTTATGCTATTAGGCAGGAAGTAAACATATTGGTATGAGACAGAAAAGATAAAAGTGACTAATAGTCTACTCATAGCCTCTCTGATGAGCCCATAGGGTTGTTTCATAACTCTGTGGATGAACCCCCCTCAAAATAGACCTTGAGCGGTAAATTCCAGATAAAATGCTTGAGACCAAAACGAACGTTAAGCATCTCTTTACCTGCGCACACATAAAACCGTCATCTACTAAAACAACTTTACGCACTCTCCAAGGTGTTAATATTCTGAAGAGTAAAGTGCCAAGGGCAAACATTCCGTAATGAAGAAAGCCAAACAAAACAACATATTTATGTTGGTATTGTTATGCTATAAACTCTTTTAGCACTCTTTCCTTTGCTGTAGGCATTTGCCTTCAATAGGTATCGGTATAAGTTTCTCCGGTTTTTTTTGTTTTTTTTGTATTGTGTTTACTACATATACGGAGTGCGTGGTCGTTTTTACGCTTTTGTTTATTTCATAAGGACAGTTAGCTCCAAACGGCGGAAGTGTATGGCCGCCAGGTACAAGTTACCATGGTAATATCTATGCAATACTCAATGGAAATGGCACTGAATCGTTGTCAAGATGAAGACATTGGATGTTTTAACTATAAGAACAAAAACAACCTTTTTTAACTTACATCCTTGGCTTTCTAAGAACCGCGGTCAAAACGTAAAGAGGTCCTCCGAGTTTGAGGCAAAAAAATATTAATAAGGTGTTGGGATATTCTATTAGATCAAAGACAACATTTACCTATACCAGCCTAGGGTTGTGAACTTTAAACATATACATATTACGATGATAGGAGTGGTACTAAAAAGAATGTTAATCATTTATCTGCTTCGCTTCAGTAAACACTGGAACTCACTTTAATAAAGCAGCACGGTGTACTCGTACTCGAATATTAGGCCTATTGTGCAGCTAGGAATGATCATCTTCAAAAAGTCTAGTTTTTTTCTATCATCATCATCATCATCATCATCATCATCATCATCATTGTCATCATCCTCATCATCATCATCATCATCATTATCATCATCATCATCATCATTATCATCATCATCATTGTCATCATCATCATCATCATCATCATCATCATCTTCATCATTATCATCATCATCATTATCATCATCATTATTATTATCATCATCATCATAGCCTTTGTACTGATTATCTGGGTACTAAAATGTTGGCCATACAAAAGATTCCCACTCCCTTCTATCCTTGGCCCTTCCTGAAACTCATTTGCCACGATTTCTTCAGATCCTCCGGCAAAAGTATCCGCTATGCTTGTTTTTATGGGTTGCTTAATTTCAACCTATACGACTCCTTGAAACTCTAAAAAGCAGGTGTATAAAAATTGAATCAATGAGTTCAGTATTTTGTTAATCTCAGGGTCCTTGGTAATTTACGTTTGTGTTCCCTTAATGCATACAATCATCATTACTAATAGGAAATATATAGAATGTATATACAAAGTGATATAAGTAATAATTATGTTCAATTTTGTCTCACCCATATCTTCGCAGGGCAGAGAATTATTAATGTATTGAAAGAATAACCAACACGAAACGAGACCGACGGCTATAGCTCTGGCAGCCATTCTCGAGTTGATACATATTGTAAGAATTACAACGTGAAGAGATATATCTTGCAATTCTACCTCTCTTTCCATCATTATACTTTAATTTTTTTTTAAGTTTGTGGGAGTTTTTGCAGTATACATATAAAGTTTACGACTAATTGTTTTGTTTACAAACAGTCTGCAAAGAAATTGTATTTGTTCGGCAGAGAATTTTCATATGTTGTAAATTTCGATTCATCTTTTTCCCTCTTATCTAAAGTGTAATGAAATATCATGTACAAAACGGAGCACAAATTCTGATCTTTTCATTGTTTAAAGTAAACTATATAAGAGGAGACTAACTGGTCAAATAGTAAGAGTTATTCTTCCTTTTGTGAAAGAGAGCATAATAGTTAAGTTTTTACGTGTGTGGTCCATGCTTATGAAAGAGCTCGATTTGTTTGTAAAATTTTATCGGGTTTTTTCCTATTTACGAAAAACGATATACTTAAAACCTTTTCCCTCTTTCGTTTTCTATCGTGTTATTCTAATATATCATATCTAAGCGTATAAATCCTGTAATTGTAAATCTTCATGACCAAACTCCTGTGTGTGGTCCGTTGTAGTTTTTCATTCCTTTGCTTTATGTCTGAAACTTGAACGCAAAGTGTATAAAAGCGCATGAAATTCAATTTGAGGAGTCTGGCTTTTAGAAATACGCAAATTAAAAAAGTTTAATCTGCTCGTACCGATGTTTAATTTTTAAGAAATAAGGCATTAGTAGATAGTTAAGATACTAATTGTAGTTGGCATTTGCTGACTAAAATCAATTAAGTAGAGTATCGATTAGGTTACATTTTTTTAAAGCGTACTTTTTTTGCTGGTAGTGAAAGAGAGAGGGTAAAGGGAAGAAAGCATTTTCCTTGATTGGAGCGTGAATCTGTAGGGTTTTGCTTGGAAATATCAAACATTTTTTAAACAGCGTGCATGCTAACCATCTGTGAATAATGCTTTGTGATGTGTAAGAATATGAACTGGTTGGCTTCTCTGTTTTGGGGGTTTTATGAGCGACCTGACATTTCAAAACCAAAAAATGTTGTTTTCCATAAAAAGGTGAGCACGAGATGATATTCATTTTAAATCACAGAAATATGTTTTATGGATCAAAGAAAAAAACCTCCAAATTTTAAACTTATTTTGAACCAAATGTCTCCCTCTCGTATTTTATAGATTGGAGACATATCTTTTTGCCTAATATGATAGTGTTAGTGCAACAATGTGTTTTGTTCGTCAGTGCCTCCACCTTTTTCAAACTTGTCTGCTCTAAAAGTATGTAATTAAAGTTTGATTTTTTTTTGCTTTAAGTAATAAAAATGAAGACAACGAAGGTGGTGTTATTGATGGTAGTGCTGCTGTTGCTGATGATGATCTTGATGATGATGATGATGATGATGATGATGATGATGGTGGTGGTGATGATGATGATGATGATGATGATATGATGATCATGATGATGATCATGATGATGCTCTTGATGATGATGATGATGATCATGATGATGCTCTTGATGATGATGATGATGATGATGATGCTCTTGATGATGATGATGATGATGATGATGATGATGATGATGATGATGATGATGATGATGATGATGATGATGATGATGATGATGATGATGTTTTTGTTAAGACAGCCTTGTATTTTTTGTGTTTACTTTTTGCACTATTTAATGATTCGTATTCGCTTGCGCAAAGTTAAGCTTATGTGTATATATGTGTTTGTACTGCTTGACTGTGTATGCTTCTCTGAGTACTGAGTACCTATTTTCATATTTTGATATAGCTGAACCACCCTTTTGCTGTTGTGAGCGCGTCTCTGTAGCGAGCATGTTGTAGAAACTAGTTTTCTATGCGGCAATCTCGGAGGTAGGATCTCTCTAAGTGTAGGCTACGGAGTTGAGTCATTTAAATATTCTTGCAAGTCAGGATCCACTGGCGTAATCCCTGATCACTTGTGTTTTTTGCTTTTCTTTTCGTATTTCTTTTGGAGTGTATATTTTATAAAAGTCTTTGAGTGCCATGGTGTAATTTGGCCATAGTTTATGTGATATCATTTATAATAGTCCATTACAGTGATTTGTAGTTGGCCCCGAGATTGCGCAACTTACCCATTGCTTTATAGGCACATGCCTACCTCTAACTAATGTTTTTTTTATTTGTAGCTTTCTAGATTATTTACGTCTAAACATCGTGTAGAGAAAGAATCCTGTGTGTGCTGTAGAATAGGCAGCAGAGTCTCGACCTTTTGGATCGGCCGACTTCTGAGTAAGTTTGCTACTCAACTGTGAGGCCGCTTCAGTCCACCTTGGCTGTTCTGGTCAGGTGAGTCCTTCCTGGCATCCCGACATCCTCCTGACGCTACCTGGCTGCTGAGGGTCTGTATCTTCCCGGCGTCCTGGCGTTACCTGTCTGACGGAACGTGTGCTACATACCGGTCTCCTCTGGCCGCACGCGGCAACACCTGCAGTTACCCGCATCGCATTGACCGTCCTGTGGTTACTAGTCGGCTTGAGCCCTGCTTCCCATCGTTTCACGTCTGCCTAAATCGTCAGGCTCTGGAAGCGTACAGCTTCCCACCATTGGATTTAAAGATTATCAGGTTGTCGTCGCTGGATATTCGCTGTCGGATTTGAAGCCTTTAAGTATTCTGTCGAGCTCAAACTTTATTGTATTTTGGCCTAACTGGATGCAATTGTTAGGTTATTCTATTATTTGGGGTGATAAGCTTTTGTGTTTTTGTAACTTGGGTTAGCATATTTATATTCTTGTTGCAGTTGTTTGCTCTGTAATCTTATTTGAAATCTACTCTGCCCTTTCCTTTATACTATGTCCGTCATTTATGTGATAACCTGAATTCAGCTTTTAATTTTTATATTGAATATTTGATTTTTGATAGTATGTAAACTTTTGTTCTTGATTTCCAACTCTCTAGTTGAGTTCGTCATTTACTTAGATTTGTTTTTGCTGTTCGTGGTAATCTAATCAAAATTGTTTTGAGCGTAAACTAGTCCCAACAATGATGATGATGGAGGTGATTCTCGCGTCTTGAACACCCTTCGGGCATTATGTAATTAAAGATTTGACACATTTGTCTTATTTGGACATCTAAAAGTATTGTACCGGTACTCAGTTGTTCTGTGCAGTAAAATGAGGTCTTAATAATAGAGAACCAGAATGCCCGTTTTCGTTTTACAAAAACAACTTTCTAAACTACCCTTACTTAATTTAACTAAGATTATTCTATTATCCTAAACTGTTATATTTCTACAGTCTGTAGTCTCCCTCCCTCTCTCTCTATTTCTGTCTCTCATTATCTATCTCGACCTCAGTCCCTCTTTTTCCCTCTGTCTCTTTTTCTATCTCTATGTATGTATCTACCTGTGTGTCTATTTATCTACCTGTCTAACTCCTTCTATCTCTATGTATGTATCTATCTGTGTGTCTATTTATCTACCTGTCTATCTATCTAGCTAGCTATCTATCTATCCGTCTACCTATCTATCTATATATATATATACTTATATTTCGGATTCTAGGTTTTTTTATGTCAAGGACTAGGCTACAATGAGTATATTTGTATTTCTCTATCTATCCTTCGTTCGCACTTTTAGTTTATTTTTTTTTCTTACAAAATGTTGCTGCGTTTAACTTTTCTATATTTTATAATGTGCAATCATCGAAATTGGTCGAATTGCGGAGTTTTGTAATAGCTGACGATGGACTGAAAATAATTTGTTTGCCTTGTTAAAACGTAGGAATAAATTATAAAAACCATGATTATATTGAGTAGTGGAAAAGATTGCAATTTGCGGTCTGCAAGCCAGTTTTAAAATTTGATAAGCTAATGAAAGGCAATGTTTGTGAGCGATTTCGAATCCTTTTCTTCCGTCTTTCTGCTTTTACAAAATTAGAGACGTATTCGTACCCCGCGTCGGACATTTCTTTGTCTTCGAAAATCGTTTCTTTTGGTAAATTCATCTTTTTTGTTTCGAAATTTTCAGACAGACAAACCAGCGAGACAAATACGAAACATTTCGACAACAAAGTCTAAAACATACCCCGCAAGCAATCTCATCTATTTGCTTTGGGTCTGTATTAATAAACCTCAAGTCTCGGTAACATAGCGAGCCTATTGATTCTTTGCCACAGGTCCTAAAGTTTTTAATAATTTTGTTGTGTATAGGTCAATCTACGCCTTTTAAGTGTACGGATTTCTTTCACGTACAAAGAAGGCTGTAGTGAACTATTCCTTTTCTGCGGTTTTCTCACATCGTATTGAATCACATATTCCGCACTCTTGTTGAATCTCAAAATGTCAATGAGTTCAGATGTCATATCACAAAGAGCCCGTTTTTTGTTCCTCGAGTCTCTTGTGTAAAAAGGCGTCTTTCGTATTCGGTAGAGATCCTTGACAGTTAAGGATTATGCACTGTCTGACCTTAACTAAAATATTTTTTACCTTCCTATGATGTTTTATCTGAATTTGTAGGTGGTAGAAACCACTGCTGTCAGTAAAAAAATAAAGCACAAAGCGTTTTCATATAGTTAGTAAGCGCTTTAATGGGGTCCTCGCCATGTCATTACCAAACGGATGACCTTCTGAACTCTCAGAGAGGGAGCAGTTATTGGGCCTCACTCTAGCTTATTAACAAGACCTTTCGCTGCTCATAACCGAGTACACATTTGACGCCTGATTTAGGCTAGGCAAGTTATGGTGTGTGTGAAGAGTCTTTCCTAACGATTAACGCCGACTTGGCAAGCCATGGCTTGTACTCCGAACCTCTTGGTACGAAAGCCGACTGTCTACCGTTAGTCGACGGCGCTACAATTGTTTGAAGTTTTGAAACAGATTTAGACAAAATTTCGAAGGATGCCAATACCTATCTTTGTTCTCATCTAAATATGCAATTATAAAAACAAATTAAAACTGATCTAATCTAGATCTCCGTAAGAAGCAAGCGTTTTAATCCAGAAAACTGCGGTTATTAAAACTTTTTTCTACCGATGAACAGAGCTGCAGAAAAACTATGTTGACCCGACGCAAAAAAGGACGCTATGATTCGACGCATGCTCGGATGCTTATCTCGTTTAGTTCCGGAGCGGAAAATGCCGAAGTGAAAGTGTGAATTATAGATTGAAACGTAGATGAATAAACGGGTAGAAAGATAGATCGCCGAGCAGAAGAGTCTGCAACAACAGCTATTTCATACAGTTTAGGTTATTTTTCTGTTTTCACTCCTTTCAAAAACTATGTGATTTTATGCCTGGAAAAAACTTTCTCATACAGTTAATCTTTTATTACCACACAGGCCTAGTTCTCTATCATGGCCTGTCATTCTCCAGGTTGGAATAAAAATGATAATAAGCATCAATGTGACTTGTTAGATTGCGTCATTCAAAAGAAACCAGATATCACAAGCCTGTTATGCTTTTTAATCTTAAGACGGCATTAAAACTTACGAAAAGTGGGAACATATCTCTAGACAGTCATGCCGACACGATGCCAGACCCTCATCAATACAGGAGATTGACATGCACGCTACTTATACTAATTGTGAACTATGATTGTAGACTTCGCATAAACTCTGGAATGAGCCTGTTTTCTTTGATTTCGTATTTTGTTGTTGTTTTAACATTTTTTTAGTTTTCAAAAGCACTTGAATTAATAGCCCCCAATTTTTTTAATCAAGCTTCAAATAACACATACTTATATTTGGCACAAAAACAAGCCAGATACAAATAATAACGAAATAACACCTGTGTTGTACGAGGTAATACATTCTCTATTTCATCATTTCACGCTAAGTTTTAGCAAATTTCAAATCACATTCCAGTCCCATCAAACTCTAAACTAAATTAAGTTTAAGGTGCAGAATTTTCTTTTTCTAATACTGAAAGTCAGGCATTTAATATTTTGATCTTTGAGGACAAGCTGGCATTTTGAATTGTGTAGAGCTGTAGGAAGGTTGATCCCTCTCTGCTAACGATAGAACAGTAGCTCTCAGCGCCTTGGCCCTCCAGAGCTAGATTTAATACTCGTAACCACCGCCCACACGACGAGGTTTTCTGAAGGGAAAAAATAGCGCAAATGATAAATTGTAAACAAACATTTTATGATTCTAACCCAAATAAAACCGTGATAAATTGTAACACTTATATCATAAAACTAGCCATATAACCGGGGGTGGGGGGGGGGGGGTAAGAATGTGGGAAGGGGAGCGGAGTTATAGTATTAAGTGAATGAATGCATTTAACAAGATCTTAAGGCACGGTATAGGGGTTCTGTGATTTGCTTGATCAAGACATTTCTAAGTGAAATTATAGACAACACTTGAAACCCTGAAGCGCATGCCTAATTTTCTGGAAGAGCAAAAGTTGCAGAGAGTTATGTTAAAATCATCTTCGAATTTATTATATCAACTGTACAATGTATTCGAAGAAACCCGAAAATGAAAGGACATCGAACATGTAGATGAAGCTACTGTTATGACATAAAATATAAAAAGCGTTCAAACGTTCTACTCATCTAATGAAAATAAAAACAAATTAAGAAGATGAGAAAAAACGAATGATAAATCAAGTTTACATTACTTTATTCTCTTGTTCTGGTTTCTTGTCAATCTTAACTTATAACGTCGTTAAATGTACATTTCATTTCCTTTTTCTTTGTAATTTAGACTGAAATTTTAATTAACACCTAACAGTTTTAGATTAGTTTTGCTAAAACTATTTCATAATTTTCGAACCTAATAGAAAGTATGGGGTAGATGAAGAGATGAAAAACAAATTTACTTCATCAGTTCATAAGCAGAATGATCTAACACGGAAATTCTAGAAGTGACAAAGAACAAGTAGCCGTAGAAAAAGCAAGGACAGTGGTTGGCGAGGGTAGGAAAGTGGGTGTGACTGCGCAGTAGTAGTAGTAGTAGTAGTAG
>BMAT01002196.1:253756-265317 GCA_019649035.1 Elysia marginata | reverse complement strand
GTAGTAGTAGGAGCAGTAGTAGTAGTTGTAGTAGTAGTAGTAGTCGTAGTTGTCGTTGTTGTCCTTGCTGTTGTTGTTGTTGTTGTTGTTTTTGTTGTAGCAGTATTCGTGAATGGAAAATTTAATGCAAAGACGTTTTTCTTGTGTCTTATTAATATATTCTTTGCTTGAACCTGAAAAAGACACATTCAAAGGCCTAAAGAAGCACATACACATCTATACAACAACTGAAAGGTTTCAGAAGGGATAAAAGGCAACTTTAAAACATTTTTTTCTATCAAAGCACTTTGAGGCACCAAGTACTCACCTAGAATTCTTGCTGTCTTTTTCTTCATTGCCCTTATTCAGCAGGACAATTTCGAAGAGTTTTAGGATTTTTTTGTCCTTGTTCGTCTGTTTCCATTTTAAGCGCATTGAAGGGGTGGTTTTTTCCGGATCTATACACACTTAAAGGACTTGAACAAGCATCAGCAAAAGTTATGACATTGTCACATCAATGAAGCGAGAATGAAACTTAAATTTAAAGATTGCCGATTATAGCTTTGTTTCAGAACTATGTTTGGCTCTTTCAATTACTCAAACACAGTTTAAATTGCGTAAATAAATGAAAACTGTTTATGCAGTGCGCTGTTTGTGTTGGCACTGACAGCGATAAAGTTACTGTTTTGTATTTTTTGGCGCTATGTGTAACGTTGACGCTCAATAGCAGAGTGGGAAATTCAATGCGACGCTCAATACTATTTTATCGTACCATTAATGCCAACAAACTTTTCATATTGTTGCACCAAAGATCTTACAGCCACAATGTTTTAATTTATTTAAGACCTAAGATCGAAGAAAGTATGGAATATGTGTTTAAATCGGATTGATGGAAGTTAGTTTGTTGTGATGTATGGTAATTGAAGTGTTTATGAATTTGTGAATTTGTTTTTAATAAAACTCCACTTAGGACATGACTGGTCTTGATGTAGGTTTCTTTGAACACAAAAATTTGACACCTTTTCTAGTTAAGATTATTTCTGAATTCCGTCTGAAAGCAAAGGCAGAAACACAAAATAAGAAGCCCGGGCTGAAAAGCGTAAAGGAAACACCGAACTAAGACTTCTAACGAGAAAAAAAAAACATTAGCTATGTCATATGTCTTTCCTGATGCAAAAAACATCGGGACACATAACAGCTGAAAAACTAAACACAAACATTGAAACAACGAACATATCACTACTCCTTAACGTGCAACGACACAGTCTCAAACGAGAAATAAAAAACGTATCATATAGCTGTAATTTCGCTTTAATTCCTAAATTTTTACTTTAAATTTATACAAAAAAACAGATTGGTTTCTAACTTTCTTATCGAGTCCAAAAGTATAAGTCGTGAGTTTTGCATAAGACATAAAAAATTTTTGACTGCTCTTTTCATAGCTAGGTATTAAAACTGGTGTGTGCACTTTCAAATACAGACTAAAATCAATGTTTTTGAATGACATAGAGTTATATGTAGTATAAGATGGTTGATTGGTTACGTGTATTTTTGGCATCTTTTCTTGAAAGTCAAGGGAAAATATGAAACATAAAGGGTATCGAATATAACCTCAACAAGGTTATCACAAGAAGTGTAACAGGGTATTGAATTTACCCTCCATAAGGGTATCACAAGTAGTATTACTGGGTATCGAATCTATCTTCAAAAAGGTTATCACTAGAAATGTTATGGGTATCAAATACACCCTCAATAAAATTATCACAATTAGTGTTACTGGCAAGATTAGTTTCACAAGATACAGAACCTCGGCAAGTGTGCTATGATCGAGAAATTTTTACGATATAGAAGTAGTTGATGCTATACAATGTCAAAATGTTCATCAATGGGTTCTCAACCAGACTTTGTAATGTTCCCATTACGTTGTTATTATGTACAAAATCATAATGCAGTCGTGAATCTTTATCACAGAATAAAAGATTTAGCATTAAAATTTCAATTCGTTTACATGTATATGTATATATATATAAATGAGTATGTTCGTTGATAATATCGGAGAGGTTTGGTTTTCCTACGCAACATAAATTATTTATGGTATATCTAACTTTCGTTGGATAATATCCCATGAAAGTATGGGTTGTTTCAAAGTTATTGGGTCTTTTCATTTCAAACTTTAAAGGCAACACATAATTTTTCATCTTGCATAGGCTTAACATTCATGACAGTATAAAGCAAAGAAATGCATCAAAATGAAGGATACTACGGTGACAACGGCAAGATCTAAAGACATTAGAAAGCAATGGGGATGTCAGAAGCGATTTCTCAAAATAGATTCAGGTCTTTGCGGCACTCTTCTACGTAAACAGTTACGAAATAAAATCTAAACATAATAAAATGACACTGGTAAAATCTATCATAAAAAACATTTTGGGATAAATTTAGAAAAAAAAGTAATTTTAATGCTGCAGAGTAGAACAAATTAAAGTATTATTAACATTATAAACATTGAAATTTCTAGAGAATTTTTGTCTAGCTCAAAAGCATTCCAATCAAAAATGAATTTCGAATTCGAGGAAGTTCATCATAAAAACTGAAGTCATTTAAAGACAGTCAGTAACATCAAAGCAAAGCTGAAAATATTCACATGCTGCTGCTACAATTCAAACATGAACATTACACAAAATCTTTAAAAACAAAACCATTAAAAGTCTTTATCTTTAGGCTGCATCTCAGAATAGTTATCAGAAATAGAACACAGACAGTCTATACTTGTTTACATCACTAATTTTTCATCATTAACTTAGTTGTGAATAGGTTTTCAAGTTTGGAAATTAAAATATTTTCTTACTTTTTGGGTACAAATACAGGGAATGAATTCAACAAAATAGATACATAAAAAGATTAAATCCACCAAGAGTTAGCCAAAGAATATTACAATTGTTTTCTACTTTTAACAACACAAACATGAATTTATTTGTCGATGGACTAGGTTTTTAATGTAAACTTTAAAAAAATTAGATCCAAGTAAAACACATCAGGGGGGAAGACATTCAAAGAAAAATTCTAAACGAGTAAATTGAATTTTTAATTGGAGCAAGCTTGGCCATTACCAGGACCTGCCATCTTCTCTCCCCCCTCCTTCTCCTTCTGTACCCTCTCCTTCCCTGTTTTTATCTCGTTCTGCATCTCTGTCCTCCCCTCTGTCTCTACCCCCCTCATCTCCCTCGTCTCTGTCTCTCGGTGCCCGGTCAGCTTCCCTATCCCGTTCCCTATCCCTGTCTCTGTCAACATCGTCTTCCTTATCTACATCACGTCTGCTCCGTCTGTCCCTATTGTCGGCGTCATACCTTCTCTCGTTGTCATCATCATTGAAACGGTCAAGCTTTTTTCTCAGGGAGTCCACCTCTTCCTGGAGATCTTTCATCTCGTCTGCTCTCTGTGGACATTGATTGAGATTTATGTGTGAGCATTTGTTTCATTCTGTGTCGGTTTCAAGCACCGAGTATCTATTATTTTGTTGCCCAAACAAGTATCGAATATGCAGGGCTTGCAGTAGATATCTGATTACAAAGACAGGTGAAATTTAGAAGAAAAATAAAACGAATGTTTGAACACTTATGAATACCATGATGATTTAGCATTTATATATTGACTTTTATGGAGATACATGATGTATGGTAGTATTATTATTCACTTTGAAAATTTTGAGACATTAATTTCTTTTCTTCTAGTATAGTCATCATATTCGACCATTCGACCAAGGTTCAAAAAATTTTATCTGAGAGAAAAACTATCTACATTATTTGTCTTTCAATATTTTCATAAATATTGTTGTTTCCTTGTGATCGTCGAATTCAACCATTTAAAAAAACGAGGAGTTACAAATAAAATTAAAGTTAAGATATCTTTTCAGTGTTACTTTTTGGTTACCCTTCCAATTTGAAGAAAAGTCTTACCTATTTTTAAAAAACATTGATGTGAATTTTTCGAGATCAGATGAGGTTGAAAACTGAGTTAGTATATACTTTACCAGTTTATTAGTGGTTCAAAGGCGAAAGAAGGTAGTGCAGTAGTGAGACACAGTTTCAGTTCAGTTCAATTCAATTCAATAGTTTTATTAGGATAGAGGTCAATTCAGTAGGACACTGAAAGATTCCTTTTAAGCTGATTTCCAACACCAGTTTTAGTTTGAACAGCAGGCATTGCACGCACTTAGATATTAAAGTGAAGACGGTATAAAACAAAACAAACATCACAAGCTTTGAGTTTATAATAAACATATAATACGTATATACAGTGTATATATAGTAGGTAAGTATCTAAGCTCTTAGATTGCACAACATGAGGCGCACGGTAAATATGTATCACTCCTAAAAGTGTGAACCTCAGGGCACCAATGGTTTGCACTTTTAGAACTGTAATGTTTACCCTGAGGCGGATTTGATCTCGCCAATCAACAAAGCTCTGCTGCGAATCTCATGTGAGTCGTGATCTTCCCACTCCATGCCAATACTCCTTTCTTTTTTCAGTATGACGCAGACGAAAAACGTGTGTATAGGATAATTATATAAAAAGCGTATAATTGGTTTGTTGAAATGACTGATAACTGTTTTATGCCTACTTTATTAGCCACACATTTCTCATAGCATCAGCAGTTTTGACCGTGTCCACAGTGCGATAACACGAACTTTTATCCCCCAGACCACAAACGCTTTACGGTAGCTAATCTACGTGCGTATTCAGCAGCATCTGTTAAGGTCTTGATAGCTCTAAATTATGCCAATAATGTAGGATGGAGGTCTAGCGGTAAAGATTGTGTGTGTTTCCGTCTAAACAGATGATTAGTTTTAGTTTCTTCTTTTTTATTAAAAAAAAAACCCAGAAGGCCTTAAAAATTCTAAAAGTAACGACTCTTCAAATAACTCTTTGCACTTTGGATAGATGAATGTTTTACAGACTCGAATCAGGAGTTTTGTAAAAATAGAGTGGGTGAATAATATAAGAAGGAAAGAACATGAAAGGTTGTGAGGCTTTGTTCTTGTGGTATAAAAACAAATTAGTGAATGAGAGAAAGCGAGTGGTAGAGAAGATGTATATAGGTGGGAGGGAAAGGGGGGGGGGGGTTGCCATCTACCTTAGCAAGGTCAAACAGAACATTATTAGTACAAAAGAAGTTAGCTATGGTAGTGCCAAACCCATCACAACAAATTGCAAAATGCCATAGCCACTGATCACACTTTGGTTTTCATATTCCCCAAACCATAGTTTTTAGAGTGCTTTTTTGTTAAAAGATCAAAGTTAATTGTCCGTATTAAGAGAATGCACCATATCAAGTCACGCGATTAAAGTAGGTCAACATAACTACCGTGTCATGAGTCAAGGTCGTGACCTTCGTGCTCACACAGCGGCAAGCATGTCGTGCAGTGATCGCTCGCGCCGGGTTTGGTTGAGGTCAGGAACTTCCTCCATGTCTCTTTTACTGCGACGTTCGGCGGATCCGCTGGAGTCCGCGGCTGTCTTGCCATTTGTCGACTCAGAGCCGTTATCAGGTGGTTGATCTTCAGTTTCTACCTCAGGTTTGGGACTTCCATGGTGGGAGGTTGTTTTCTCCTTGCCTGCCGACTCTTTTTCAACAGGGTTGTTAATGCTGCTTTTTCGTGATCTGTTCTTTGTAGGCGATGTTTGGTTGCTTCTTCGTGCTTCACTTTTGGAAGGTGAAGTCTGGCTGTTTCGTCGCGATTCCCTTTTGATTGGAGACGATGCTTTGCTGTTTCTTCTCTCCATATTTGTATCGTTGGAGGCGTTGGGGGCTTCGTCAGAGGGACGTGGAGATCCTGGCTCCCACTGCAGAGTGTTATTAAACGGCTGAGGAGACGGCGTTTTCTTTTTAGCGGCGGGCGACAAAGGAACCTGATCGGCGTCACCAGTAGGCGTAGCCGGTTGCCATTCTAGCTTGTTATTCGGGGGATGTTTGTCTTCGCTTGTACGTTGGTCTTTTTCGTCGACAACAATGCTGTCAAGCTCATCGTAGGGCAAAGCGTCGCCTCGTGATCCTTGTCTGCTTCTAGCCGTTACCTGTGGGGATGACCGCTTAGGTGTGTCTTTTCCGGTCGCTGCTGCTGCTACAGGTGGAGCATCTACGGGGCTGGATTCGACCACTTCCCGACCTGGGGTATCGGCTAAAGGAGCAGCTTTGCTAGTGGGACGGCTCGCCACGGGGGTTTTTACTCCTGGACTTTTGCTATCAGCATTTCTGGAGCCGACAATGTCTGACAGTGTCGGATGCGCGCCTTTTAAAGATGCCTCAGTGGCTCTGTCCAGTGGACTCTGTGCTTCTCCTTCTTCCTGTGCCTCATTATTCCAGTCTGGGTTCTCTTGTTGCTCTTTTGGCTTTCCATTTTCTTCATCGTTATTTTTAGTTCCGTGTTGGTCATCGTAAGACCCGTATGCCACGGAGCTTAAAAGATCCCAGTCTGCCTCAGCGGTGTCTGCCTCTGATACTGTATCCAGCTGGGGCTTCGCTGACCCAGCATTGACGGAAACCCGACCTAAATCTTGGGGTGGCTTTAGCTGGTTTGGATTGGCAGCATCTTTGTTTTTGGAATACCTTGCCGCGTAACCTCCAGGTACTGGCTCGGCGTCTGGGTCGACGTGTGTGGCTGGTAAAGGCTTGTACACACCTGAGTTGACCGACATATTATCGATGCGGCTTTGCGCATGCGCGTACTGTGGAGGGATGACATCACGAGTGATGTCGTGCTGGGTGAGAAAGTCGTCCAACATCGCTTGGTCAGTATCAGGCCTCAAGAGAAGGGATGATGAGTTGAGCATGCTCGGATGCATGCTGGCCTGGCTCCTAAGTCTGTTGACTTGGGTCTGGAGATCATCAATGCCTGCCACGCGCTGCGCAGTGCATCAGACAAACAAGGTAATAATACGGGCTTAGGGGTTTTCTCTGTACGTTACATAACACCAACAGTGACATATGAAGTCTGAACCTATGTCTTTACGGTGGATTCAATAAACAAGATTATAGGAACTCAGAACCATTCTCTTTTTCATGGTACACTACAAAATCGGATTCTTTTAGTAAGCATTTTAGGAAAGATGTGTATGTTTGTGAAATATGACTGCGTTTGCCAACACATCCGAATAATCCAACAACTGAATGCTCTCCCCTGCTCGTTAGAAACTCCAATCATACCTTACTAATTGTTTTCTCAGTGTAGGCAGTTTGGTAAATGCAAATGACAAATGGGTCCAATGTGTAAAGACTAATTCATACTGAGATTAATCGGTTTAAATTAAAATGAGGAAACAACGCTTTTGTTCCATTTCCCAGACATTTTTGTTGGCCTCCAAATGGGTACCATTAAGGTGCAATAGACTCATTATTCGAAACAAAATTTGTATTTGTATCTATGACAAAAGGTCGTGTGAAGTGTCGGGAGTGATGTCATGTCAGGCTTTCGGGCTAGATAAAATGATTCACAAGTGAAGCTGTGTTGTATAGTCTTGCTTGAAATATGTAGTGAGCTGAATGCAACTTTTTTTTGTCACAAATTGAGTAACGGGTGATTCTGACATGAATTTTGAAAAGTGAGAAACTTGTACTAACGGTGCAAGTCTTGAAAGTATTTGTACTAATTTGGTCTTAACTTCAATAAATCCACTGCTCTTTGCTAGTTATATTAGAATTAAATGAAACCTTTTCAAAATAATATGAATTGTTGACACGGTAAAAATATGTCTGAACGAAAAGCTGTCTACGCAAAACGGCCTTTTGTCACAGCTTCATATATAATGTATATATGATGATTTAAACAATGAAATTCAATCATAACACCCTCGAAAAAAACGGCAAATAATAAAGTACCATATCACTATCGTGCTACTCTTAGATGGGCCAAGCAAAGGCCGAAGTCCTTCTAGCCAAGCGTAGTCAGCTGCTGCTTTCAAGGTTTACAATAAAGTCTAAGATTTATAGTAAAGCCTAGAAAAATTGCAAAAAGACAAACAAAAAGAATAGAGGTGTAATTGAATCTATGCAACAAAGAAAACTGTACATCACAAAATTATAATTTGAGAACATCGGTAGCATGGGTATAGAAAAGATAACCACTTAGGTAAATAAAAGACAAACAGGTGGATAGAGAAAAGACAAACCCATAGCTAAAGAACAGTTAACAAACTCGTGGGTAAAGAAAAGACAAACTCATAGGCAAAGAAAAGACGAACCCGAGGGTAAAGAATAGACAAACCCGAAGGTAAAGAATAGACAAACCCGGGGGTAAAGAAAAGACAAACCAGTGCGTAGATAAAAGACAAATCCATAGGTAAAGACCCGTGGGTAAAGAAAAGACAAATCCATGGGTTAAGACCCGACAAATCATGAGTAAATCATGGGTAAATTAAAGACGAACCCGTGGGTGAAGCTATCATAAAATTTCATAAATCGATTGGTTTCCCATGAAAAAAGTAGTTACTTTATCAAAGTATCTTTACATTAGATACTTTCTTAATAATGTATAAAGGGTCTACACTCTTAATTATTCAGTGAGTATTATTTACAGATCGAAAACTTCTAAGCAATGGCTCCAGTTGTTACAAAGGGTTGGATAATTTTGAAACTTTTTTCAATGTATAGAAATGTAAGTGGATATCTCATGCAACTTAACTGTGAGCAAACAGATGATGTTTTAAAGGATAACTTAAACCAAACATCTAACGTGTCACATGGTATAAAAAAATTGGAATACCATGATCCTACACATTTTACTTTTAGTTCAATAAAAGCAAGACTGTTCCTCACTAAGATGAGGTACATGATTTTTAATATATTCTTAAACATCTTGGTGCAAATCATGATTGAGACCATGCGAAATCAAGAGATAAAGATCTCTAGCACTGTCCTATTCTTTTTTGTAGAAGACACAGAAATAACTCACCAATTTCTGCTCAGATTGGATCTTCATCCCTATAACTGTTTTCACTGTTTGTACCGACTCGGCCAGTTTTCTTACGGATGCTTGTACCTGCAATGATTTGAAATTAAAAAGTTTAGATGAATTTTTTGTTCTTCAAATGGTCTGGCGTTGTTTAGTATTCAAAATTTGTACGTATTAACTCCATTCTGCATGTAACAAATCGAAAGTAGAAATAATCCACATATATTGTAGTTACGTTATTGTGATCAGTGAAAGTCTTTAGACAACCATCTGATTCCCCCCTAAAGCATAGTGGTGCTTTATATGAGCTTGGCGTTTTCAGTAGAATTAGGAGTGAGATTTTGACATAAGTAGCGGAACTTAACTGGTTCAATTCTCTCTCAGTGAAATTTAATCATTGATGCTAGTACGTGCCACTTCATGTGCTGATGGTTGATTGGAGAGTAATTTAAAGACAATGCTATATTATGAAAATATAATCAGATTATCTACTACTTCTTAAAAACGATCTTTTAGCGTTTACGCGGTATGCATATACTGAGAATACAATTTTTACATAGCTGTATTATTCATTTTCAAATTCTTGAGCATAAACTCTTTATCTATCATTAATAAATTGTTCATTGAGAAGTCGTACCGTTTTCTACTAAAACACTAAGAAAGTAAAAATGACCTACAGCAGAAACTTCACACTAAAATATAGTAAAGTTTTTGTTGAAAGGTTTGGTATTATTGTGGGTGAAAGACTTTATGGTATTAAATTAGTAGTTGAGACAAGTAGGCTTCAAGTGACAATATCCAACACATATTTGCCTTTAGTGTGATTTGAACCTTAGAGTTTGCTTCATAGAAGGCGACTTAAAAAATTGTTAAATAAACTTCACTAGTTTTTTTGCTGTTTTTTTTTTACTTTGATCTTACTTCGGCCTCTAAAATTCATTGTCTAAAAAGATGGGTGAGGTTTCATACACCACAAAATTAGTGTATAGGCTATTGGTCATATTTTCGTCCGTTTCCCAACGTTGCCTTATATATTCTGCACTAAGAAGAACCCTGTTTAACCCTAGATCTGGAATCTAAATCTAGTCTCTAACAATATGACTTAGATCTAGGCAGGGTTTGGGCCATATAGCTCTAGCAGTTAAAATTACATAAAACCTTCATTGTCATCAAATCTACTCGATTACGTGTAGACTTTGCTAATTTTAGAGCGCTGATGACGAATATAATAATGGTTTTGTAGAAAAAAAGATTTTCAAAAGTAATTTTTATTTGCCCGCGGCATGATTGGGCTACGTACTATTAATATATATTTTTCTAGTCTAAAAGTTGGGCATAAATTTACAAGCTATCTGGCGCTTGACACTCAACAAAATTAGCGTAAACCGTATACCGACCGACCCAGAAAAGGACGGTTACATTTGGGTAGTTCTAGTAGAAACGCGGAGACCGTTTTTTCCTATGATATCTTTGTTGCAAGTTCATGTACTATTTCTCTTGTCGACTCGGTTCGTTTTCGGCCAGTCCATCTCTGTCTCAGTGGAAACGCGGCTTTATTATCCGGTCATTTTTGTTCTTTTATGTTGAAGGTGAGGGCTGTGGTTTTGCCTAATTTGTTTTGACATCTAAAATTATTTAGATGCATTACGATCTTTCAGTGATTTGAATGAGAACATTTTGTTGTAAAGAGTCTTTCATATAAAATTGCTTCAAAGTTTCTGCTGTTAGATAAGATATTTTAGGACGAGATACAGCTTACAAATAAGACCCAATGTGTTGTTTATCAAAATAGCGCATTTGTACAATTGTGTCCCAAATCAGAACTTACAGACCCGTTAAAGAGAGGAGGGGCAACAAAACGTGTAGGCGGTATTTCTTTTTTGCCTGTTGAAAAACATGTTTTGGTTTCGTTTTAAGAAAGTTTATTATACCTGATTTTAACATTAACCCAGAAAATTTGTTTTCCGAATTTTTATAGCATCTAGCTTAAAAAAATCAATCACGGGAAAGCAGGACCCATTACCCACTATTGTGCACAATGTTTGCTTCTGGAAGTGGTTATAGCTTATGAGAGCTGGTGCAAACCGAAGTGTATGTTTGATGTGTAAACTTAGGACCTCTCGCTCGCGCAATTCTTTGAGCACAATAATCTTAAGCTGCAAATGAAAACCCAGAGAGACTGCCCAAAGTCGAGTGAGAGAAATAGGCCTATTGCTTCCGGTTGATGAGAGGTTCTGTCACGAGCAGACATGGGCAGTTAACAAAAGCTGAAAATCTCTCTCTCTCTCTCTCTCTCTCTCTCTCTCTCTCTCTCTTTTGCGCGCGTGCGCTCTCTTTCTATCTCTGAGTGTGTCTCTATCTCTCTCTTTCTCTCTATCTCGGTCTCTCTCTCTCTCAGTCTCTCTCAGTCTCTCTCTCTATTTCTCTCTATCTCGGTCTCTCTCTCTCAATCTCTCTCTCTCTCTCTTGCCCTCTCTGCATATGTAGATCCCTCTCTATCTCGATTTCTTCCTCTCCTGACTCTATCATTATCACTCTACCCCTCGATCTCCCCCTCTCTATTTCTCCCTACACTCTTTTTCGATATCCCTTAACATATATATCTCTCTCTTTCCCTCTCTCTCTCTCTCTCTC
>BMAT01002196.1:201835-213908 GCA_019649035.1 Elysia marginata | reverse complement strand
ATGATGATGATGATGATGATGATGATGAAGATGATGATGGTGGTGGTGGTGGTGGTGGTAAGGGCTCGTTGGGTGGGCTTCTGGTATTGATAATGAAGATTGGTGTGGCATTGAATACAAAGTTACATCAACATTAAAGTTAAAGTTTAAACGAAATTTTTAGGCAACTAAGGTAAATCAGGCACAAGGTTCTCAGACTAGTAATGGGGTTAGAGTCTGCTAAATGGAAAAATATGATGACTCTTGGGTCGTTTTATTTGCTTCAATTGAAATATACCAGAATGCAAAAAAGCTAAAGGTAATTTTTTAACCTCCTCTAGGGAAGAAAATGCACTTTTAGGAAATGTCAATAAATCAATAATCATTAGTAAAATTTCTGAATTAGGTATGATTTACCTTGGTTGCCTAATATTTTATACAAAACATTACAAAACTTCAGCAAGGTATACAATGCATTCAACATATGAAATATATGACTCCATAGCACTCACAGAGAAGAAGATACGCTGTCGGGCCGAGAAGGGTCACCGCGTCCAATCTCGTAGTGTGTGGCGAAAGGGTAGTGGATGCGATTCTTACTAGCCATGACCATCCTCCTGCTATTGTGTGTACGTTTTTGTTTTGTATTTAATTATTGTCTTAGCTGTCTTTAAGTCTTGATTCTAAATAACGTTTGGCTTTGGCTTGAGCTGAAGTGCCTGTATAATAATTGTTTTTTAATCGAAACAAATTGAACCCGGGACATAATGAGCACATATTGTTCAAAACTATCATTGAGAATCATGATAACGTACGGTAGTCATTTTTATGAAGACTTTCCTGTGTATTTGTGAATGTTTATGTTATAATAGTTTTGAAGAGTCGTTTTTACACGCCATCTTTGGCAAACAAGTGGTCGAATGATGATGGCAGCTGATGCTAAAGCCGTTAAGACTGCACAATTAAAATGTAAACTTTATAATTATAGTTTCCATTAAAACAAAAGCGCGGATCAAAACACTACATACTTATAATTGTTCAGTGGTTTTGGATTGTCCATGAGAACAAGTAAATTGTAATCTCAGTTTTGAGTTGACCAATGTATTAAACACATGTAACGCGGGCACATGTATTTTATGTTTTTATTAATAAAAATGCCTGTTTTGTATTGTAGAGTCGTACACAATCAAATGTCCTTCGTACTTCGACTACATTTTTTTCTAGTCATATTAAAATATACTTTTACTTTTCTTCTGAAACAAAACATTAATATTTTGCGCTTGATTTGTTCCTCATAGACAATAATGTTAAAAGGGGAAATTTGCCTTGGCCTACAAGCGTTTTCCTCTCACTACGCTGCAAAGCACAATAATTTTAATAGACCCATCAGAACGAATAATGTTTCTTTATTATTATGCAACTGCGTAAAATGTCCGTGTCTCATAGATAAAAGTCCATTGGCATAGTTTACATTATAAAATCGCTTACCATTTTGCATGTACCTATACCGGTTTTTTAATTCAGAACTAAATCCTTATTTCCGTGCATATGTCACAAAATCACTGATAACTAAACTTAAAGGTATACGTTTTTGTTTTTCTTTTGTGATAAGCTAAAACATTCAGACCAGCATGATGGCCAGATAGAAGAAAAAAATTGCTGTCACCACTCGTGTATGTTTTAAAATTAGCATTAAAATAAATGACCAATAATAATGTAAAATTCAATGAATGGAAGAAAAGAGCAGAAGCAAACCGCGTGTGGTTTATTCCCACATGCACGTTTTTAAGTAATGAGTCATGTCAAAACACTATCATAGTATCATAATTACAGAAACGTCATAAGGCTAAATTATCACACAAAAAGAAATCATAAATCAAACAATAACACTAGGCTACAACACTAGAACTAGAAGGGACTGATGAGCCCCCTTCCCTAGCCCACAGGCACAGTCCACTCCAACCGGCTTCAGGGTTCATATATATCCTTGTTTTCCCTGGCGCCCCCCGCAGCCATTGTTATTGTAACGTCATCAGCTGGTGATTCTGCCCAACAAAGATCTAAGGGGCTCGAGGCGCATAGAATTAGAAAGCTATTGATTTGATAGTTCAGAGGAACAATCTAAAAAGAACTCTTTAAAGAAAAGCGATAGGGTGTCTAGTCCCTGTATATTATGAATCAAATTGGGCTGTTGCTTTGACTGGTCAAATGCACCACATCTGCTGTTTGAAATCCTACTTCATTTTTAAAAAAGCACAGTTTGTTGCTTCAGAAGCTGTGTCTGTTTTAGCTCTATTCAAATAAACTGGTAGTCCTTTACTGCCAGAAGCCATCTTCGTTGCATCAAAAAAAGCTCTTTTAACTATTTTTCACGGAGAAAAATAATTTGGTCAATGAATCAACAGACACCAACATAACCACCGTGGGGATTAAAATCCAGTGGCAGTAGAGGGTATTATTTTTGGTTAAAAAAAACCTCCTCTTTCCTATTTAGAAACCCCTTGTAAGAGCAATCTTTCGATCGATAGCATTCGATCTCCGATAGGATCGCAATCAATAAAATTAATTCCGCGTTCGCTTGGTCGGCGCTGAGGTGTTGCGGAAAGTCAAAGACAAAAGCAGAGGAAATGCTCTGTTTCAGCTTCTCAATACCCGTAGGATTTCGTTCCTTCCCTCTTTCCCTGTCTCTAACTTTCCCTATCGGTCTATCTCTCCTCTCCTCCATCTCTCTTTTTCTGTCTCTGCATGTCTGTCTGTCTGTCTGTCTCCCTCTCTCTCTCTCTCTCTCTCTCTCTCTCTCTCTCTCTTTCTCTCTGTGTCCCTCTCTATCTCGCTCTTTTCACTCTCTCCCCTCTCTTTCCCTTCTTTCTCATAGTTCTCCCAGTACTAAGGCCTTCCTTCTTATCTCAACTTTCATTTAGACTCAACCAAATATTGAATTTCGCTGCTCTTTGAGGATGTCTACGCAAAATGGGTTGGCAGATCTTGTTCTCCTCTTTGCGGCTTAGTTAGAGAGCACTTCTATTTCCGTTTCATAATTATACAAAATATGTTCTTTTAGGCTATAATGTTGAGATAAGCCAAATTATGCCGTAATACAAAGATGTTTTTCATCCTTGAACTTTGATTGTTAGTGCCATCTACGAACATTTTTAAAGGGACAGATACCGTCTTATACGTAATAAGAAAGATGGAGACAAGACAAACACAGAGAGAGAGACAGAGACAGACAGACAGGCAGACAGACAGACAGAGACAAAAAGACTTTAAAAGAAGAGATGCCGCCTTATACTAATAAAAAAGATGGAGACAAAATGAACACTCCAATCGATAGAGAAAACAAATTAAATTGCTGTGAAGACATATATTATATATATGTATACAGAAAGAGACCCAGAGAGAGACAGACAGAGACAGAAAGATAGACGGAGTTCACAGACATCACGCGTAGGTCAACACTGGGGTAGAATCATTTGTTATTCATAGTATTGGAACAGTTAACTACAGCATTTGCACGAATACTAATTTAGATCGATCTCTATAAACTCTTATTGATTTAAATTAATCGAATTTAAATCGATCTATTCAAAAGCACTAGTGAGCCGACCCCTTACTCAATAAGGATTCACACGTGTGTTCTATTTGGGATTTTTTACAACTATATGTACCCGATTTCAGCACAAACCTTGTTAAAGCATTTGGTGAAGCATACCCTTATGTCTATTTCAATGTCAGGGACGCAGTAAAAATTTGCTGAAAAACCAAAGTGATCCAAAGACTGGATTTAAAAGTATTGGCTTAGACTAAAGTAAGAACAACATGGCCATTTGGCGATTATTTAAATTTATAGTTCTCTTCGCGGGTGAACTACCTTTAGCGCATCTAGTGTTTCCTGATTTTTAACTTTTAAGACATTAATAGGACTTCATATGCTCTCAAAATCAATCAATAAATAAATAAGCACATTTAGGCATGTTAAAAATGTATCCACTTCATCATGATGCACTAGAGGCACGGGTTTCATTCGTAGTACCAGTATCATCGGCATCATCCTTTTAAAAATTTCCTTATCCCTGTCACCACCGCCGCCTACCATCATCGTTATAGTATTCACCACAATCGTCAATACCACCATCACTATAATTCTTCTTCTCACCTCTACCCATCCTACACTCCACCTTATCTTCCTAACTTTCCCAAGAATTATCATTAAAATGCATACCCTGTGCCTGTTCGTTTCGTTGTCTTTTAAAAAAATTCTTGGTTTCTGTAACATAACCATGCAGTTTTATGTAGTATTAATCTTGAAGTGCAAAACTAAGATGACATGGTACAAATGGACTATCCACTAAATAAGCCCACTATATCATAATAAGTTCAATATATTGAAGTGAGAAAATAAATGTGATCGACTCTGATGGATAAGTTTAACACACGAAAGATCACAGAGGTAAATTCCACTTATACATGTATAGGCCTAGATGCAATAGCAGCTTTAAAGTTTTCTACAACTTTATTGACAATTGCCTCCAAACAGACCTAAATTAAACGATATTATAAATTGTAACGGTGAAAACAAAGTTATAAAATGCTCTCATCTTCCTGGTCGATATTAATTGAAGTAACAGTTAGGCTGCTTGCTAGTTTAAATGCTTTTTCAAAGTTCTATGTTATCTCAGATATTTAAGCAACCGTCAATCTTTGACACCGGTAGGCCTGGTGTAACCACAGTTTTGTTCTTAATGATTAGTCATATTATCAAGACTGATGTTAGCAACAAAAAGATTATTTAAATTTGAGTAGCTAAAGCCGAGATATGCGTGTCTGTTACATCACCTTATTTATTATTCACAGGTCTTCGTACTAAGGCCATGTCTTCATTTTTAGTTTCTCTTGTTTTTAACCAAAACAAATAGTTCTATAAGGGTACTCTCCTTTCCTTTTGAAGATAAGAAGTTGTAATTTTACTCGCGATAAGTGTCTATAATCATTTTCATCGGGAAATAAAAAGTTTGTAAAATAATTGTAAACTTTGAAAACTTTTAATTACTTACCGATCGACCCTGAGAGACTCCGTCGCCATGTTGTTTACAGCTAGCGACGGAACGATGTTACTAAAATATGATTGGACCTGCGTTTTTCATCGAAGAAGCGGAAACCGGAAGGAAACATTGCACAACGAAACGAAAGGAAAACAAAGCACTCATACAGATTTATTCACACTTCACAGTATCAGCATGGAGGAAGATGAACCTATGGACACTGCTGGCCCCTCAACTATGAGGAAAGCAGGCAAAAAGAAAAAGAAAAAAAATAAGGACCCGCAAAATAGAGAAGTGGAAAATGGAGATGATGAATCTGGTCCACCTGCTGTCTTTATCCCTGGACAAGAGGATATTGGGGAAGATGAAGAGCTCGTTGTGGACGAGTCGGCATACGTTATGTTACATGAAGCAACGACAGGTATTAAATCTCAATAATCCAAGACCAATGAACGTTTACTTTACTTAAATTGTTGAAAAGTATATACGTAGATCTATATCTAAACTGAGATGTGACATTTCTAACAAACGAAGTTAAGTATTATTACAAAATAAAATTTTCAATGAAAGCATTTGCAGGGTTTAGTGACAGTGATGCAACCATAGATCTAGATCTTAAAATGATCATATGTTAGACACAATTAGGGAGGGTATCTACGACATAGACTCTATTGGGGCATCACTTTGTGTTAATGAAGCAGTAATTACTTTCTAATTTCTATTGGATTTTATTTTGTCCAGCAATGCCACATGTATCTATGATGCGCCTAAACGTCTGTATAGGACCCTTGGAAAGACTTCCATACCGACGCGCCAGTAAAAGTAACGAAATGAAGCAAGTCTGTTTACAAAATGGCGTCACATATACACTTGCGTTGTCCCGAGTGGTGAAAGAAAATTCCATTTATATAAAAATACAACGCACTAGACCAATGTCCAGTGAATATTCATCAACATTGGATTAGTCATATTGTAGCAGGTAACAAGTTTATCTAGTTCTTAAAATTAATTTCAAAGTGGCGCGTCGGTATGGAAGTGATTCCGGACCCTTTACAGTACGAGATACTTAACATTCAGTCACGGGCGCCTGGCCCTTGGTGATTAGGAAATCAACAACTGCCATTTTCAGTATTTTAGTAAGAGAATGTGTAAGTTTATGAGATGTATTTGGGAAATAGATATGAGATCAGAAGTAAATGGATCTCTAGATATCTTGGATTTATATATTCAGACATTCTTTCAGTCATCATAGAATGACAAAAGATTGCCTTGTCACCAAAGATGGCCATGGATACAGTTTGCAAACTTCTACTAGCATAAACTTGTATTGCATGATGGGTCAACAAGGACCTGGACCTGTAGCTTTAAACATTGCATTGGGCTGGGCATGTGGGATTTGATCACAACTCTTGACTTGAGTAAACAAGTCTGTCTATAAGATTGTGTAGGCACATAGCAGCTATCATAAGCTTGTTTGCTTCTAACTAAGTGTGCTGTGGAGATGGTTTTGTATTTTGAGTGAATAATCCTAAATAACGTGACCAATAACATGACAGTACTGTAGGTAACTAGCCTGCTTGTGAACTGAAAGACTTTCGTAAAATGTAAAATGATTTTTTTTATTTCCGACAGCCATACATTAGTTATTACTGTTATATATCTTAAATTTGAAAGAAAATATTTTATGAATGTTTTTGCAGGGGACCTGGAATCCAACAAACTGCAGGAAAATCTAGAAAGTTTGTTGAAAGCAAGGTTTCTTAAAGTAACCCAAAATAACTCAATGAAGAAAATAAGGCTATACATTATTTTTCGACCTTGAAACCTTTTTTAAAACTAGAGAGATAATAAAACTGCTACAAGTTTTTGCAACATTAGCTGGTTTTTCCTCTGATATTCTAATTTCTCTCTCTTTGATACTGTGATAGCAGTATTGTTGATTTAAGTGAACAGCATAAAAAAGGCTAAAAGTAAAAAGACCAACTGTTACGTTTAACTTCAAATCACTTTTAGTTAGTCTGAAATTGGTTTTAAACAAGGACAAGATTCCCTGTGTAAAGTATAGGACAGTATGAGGTTTGAATTAAGTATACTGCACTTTATACGTTTTGTCTTCCCCTTGCCCTCCGTCAATAATTTAATGGAACCAGTTGGAGGCAGGCACCAATATACTTATTATAGTCTACTATATTTATCCCCACCAACATTTCCTTTAAGTTCCCACTAGCTAATCTCCCTATGTGATTTTACCTGTCAGATTTTTGTTTGTTTGTTTAGGTGACCCGTGCTTAAGTTTTGAAGTGCTTCGAGATGGATTGGGTGACAACAGAGAAAGATTTCCTTTGACAGCATATGTGATAGGAGGTAGCCAATCTGAGATGGGCCATCTAAATTGTATTATGCTTATGAAGATGTTCAATATGCACAAGACTCAAAAAGAGGAGACCAAAAAAGATGAAGGTGATGAGGATGATGATGACTCAACAGATGAGGATGAGGATGATGATAATGAAGGAAGCACAACGGGAAAACAGCCAAAGCTCCATCAAACAGCAATAAAACACAATGGTTGTGTCAACAGAATAAAGGTGACACTTCTCTTCATAGCTAAAAAGTGCTTAATTTTGTATTTTTACAATCACATCAATGTCATTTTTTTAGACTAGATCTACTACTAGTACTACTACTAGTCTTTTTTAGTTCTCATAGATTGGATCTACAAACCTGTATTGAAATAATCTTTCTCTCTGTACTTAAGGCTATCTTCTCTCCGTCTATGATTTTTCTTTCATCTCCTTCTCTATATCTTTTTCCCTTTTCTGTATGTATCTTATTCGTCTTGAGCTCAAACATGTCAATGTTCTCTTGTTATTGCTATCTAGCTCTTCCTGATTTGCTTCCGCTTTCTTTAACCAACCCTCTTTTGTTCTTTTTTCAAATCTGATCTGTCCCTTTCTCTCCTTTTTTTTCCACTCCTTACTTTCCACCTGATTCCCTGAAACATAAAAGAATTGTTTCGCAACCAGTCCAAATGAACAGGATGTCAGAGTTTTTAATTTGGGAAAACATTTTTTTAAATTATATTCAGTTCTCTATTTCTAATGAATTTCTAATCAAAGTAGTTATTATATATTTTTAGAAAATTTATTTAATTGCATGCAATTTTTTATTATTTTGAAACTGCGACAAATACGTAGTTATCCAACTAGGTATTATTATTATAGGTTAATATCATAAAGGTAAGATATGAGTGCACTCATTTTTTTTGTAATTAGAGAATAATATTAGTTTGACTTTGAGAATAAAAATATTTCGCTTTATGGGTTTTTTTTGTTTTTTTTTGCTTGTTTTCAGACAACAGCAATCAATGACCGTGTGATATCTGCATCGTGGTCAGAAAACGGCACAGTTTATTTATATGATGTTGGGTCCCATATCAAGCTATTGGATAATTCAGACACATCAATGTTTGAGGTGTCAACAGTTCCTCCTCTGTTTGCATTTGAAGGTCATCAAATTGAAGGATATGCACTGGCGTGGTCAAGATTCGATAGAGGTTTTAAGATTTTAAGATTGTTGTGTTTGCTTTAGTCTGCTGTTCTAAAAGTAAAACTCTCTCTCCTGTCTAAAGCCAATTAAGCTATACCTATCATTCAAAAGAAATGTGATGAGTTATTACATGGCTAGGGACATTGTTTATCACCACGGATGCCATTTTTCAATTATTTTTTCTTTTAGTCTCAAAAACGGAATGAGTATATCCATCAAAATTTGAACAACTTTGATCCTATGATTATGAGCAATGAAAATTCAGTGCACATAAATGAAACATTTTTATATGGCTATGTTTAGGATAACATCATCCCATGATTTTCAGTAATTTTCAGAAAATTTGAGTGGCATCCTTGGGTTACATTTGTCAGGTTATTTGACTAAGAAAATGTTTAGTGTAGGTCACTTTGGGGTAATTTATAATGCTTAAAAAAATTATTGTTTTCCCTTGTGTTTTTCTAAAAAAAAAATTTCTGTTGCCAAAAGACAAAAATTGTTATTTGTACTCCTTGTTCATAGGGTGCCTTTTATCTGGAGATTGCAACAAAAATATCTTTAAGTGGCAGCCCACGGAAAGTTCATGGCAAGTAGATTCTCGACCTTTTGTAGGACACAGTGCATCGGTTGAAGACATCAAGTGGTCTCCTAAAGAGAGCAATGTAAGTAACTCCTTGAAGGTACGAATGGGTCCCCTTTTATCTTAACTAAATATCGGGCGATTGAGG
Organism: Elysia marginata; assembly: GCA_019649035.1. Taxonomy (NCBI): domain Eukaryota; kingdom Metazoa; phylum Mollusca; class Gastropoda; family Plakobranchidae; genus Elysia; species Elysia marginata. The sequence continues at coordinate 204,610 of BMAT01002196.1, read as the reverse complement.
CGCTTCTTAAACTTCAATGAATTATTTTTCAATATTGTCAAGGAAAATTTCTTTGTAATGGGTAAGAAAGTTTTCCTAATCAGTAAAATCTAAGAATTGGGACTAAGCTCATGAAGCTTTGTCCAATGATTTTTTGAACTTTATGTTTTCTTACATTTTCTCCACGTTTTTCCATCAGAGGTAACAAACTTGTGTTTTTGCAGGTTTTGAGCAAAGATTTATTTTTTAAACGCAAATGCTGTTTAGTTTTATTACCTTTTCTTACAGTGGTTTTAAGTAACAATGTGGTACATGTATTTTTTTTTGTCAGCAGAAAGAGTTCTACAGTATTTGAAGAAAGACATGTTTTGTTTTTTTTTGAAGACTGATTATTGAAGTTGTGTAGTCCAGTGTTGTTTGTAGGTAGTGAATTTTGTCATCTCATGCTGAACAGCTGTGATCAATTTTTTAAATCCTAAAGTTGTTGTGGAAAGGTAAAAAATGAGCTTCTAGTCACCTTAACCTAACTAAATTTATGTATATCTGGCAAATTTTGAAGGCTAGGTGGCCTCAAAAACTGCATACAAATTTTTGTTCCATTTTGTGTGTGAAGGATATAGCTTGAAATGAAAATGTGAGAGTGTAATACTTAAAATACATTGAAACATTTGGCAGATGGCAGTTATTAATTTTTACTTACAGGTTTTTATGACTTGTTCTGTGGACAAGTCTCTTCGTGTGTGGGATGCTAGGTGTAATCCAAGCAAAGCTTGCAAGCTTGTAGCCAATGAAGCCCATCTCCGAGACATCAATGTCATTGACTGGTCTGAATTTGAACCATTGGTCATTTCTGGTGGGGATGATGGTGTTATCAAAATTTGGGATCTGCGCAGATTCTCAGTAAGTAATATGTATTGTGCTTACATGATGTGGAGACATGCTCCAGGTAACAGTATATAAACATTGATAGTATCGAACCAACCAGTTGGGCAAATGCTCTGGGATTATTTTTATTTTGGAGGGGGGAGGTCAAGTTAAAACAGAAATAAAAAAATATTAAAAAGCAGTAGATTCATAAAGTAGGCCATGAAAAGAAGAAAACACTGTACAGAAAACAGAGATGGTATTAGCTTTAGTCCTGTAAGATAAAGTAAGACATATAGCAAATTTTGAGAACTGTTTATGCTAACACAATCAGGTCAAAAAGCATTGAGCCTGGGTTAATCAAACTTGATTCAAATTACCAATATAGTATATCTTTTGTGGTGTAAAGTCTGAATACCTTTGTTTTGAAAGGAATACTATGACATAATTTATATATTAAGTAAAAACCCTTGGCAAAAAATTCAAATGTTATAACAATAATGCATATTTATTCTGAAGCTGCACCATAAGCTATAACTTTTAATGTATTATCTATTAAAAAATATTATTGCTAACTCCCCCCATTTCTCCCTTCTGCTGTTGCCCTTCCTAAGTAATATGCATATTCCTGAATGTCTTTCCCCCATGTCAATGTCTTTTGTTAGAGCTTTCTTTAGAATTATTTATCATCTATGTAGACCTACCATTTCATATGTCTCACATTATTGAGAATTACATATCATCTATGTAGACCTACCATTTCATATGTCCCACATTCTGTCTAAATGGGTCGTAACTCAACCCCCACCTATGGCGCCTGCCGTCGCCCGATTGGACCACACTATTGTGTACCTATATTGCTATAGCGCCCAATCGCCATTGCTTTCGTAGTGTACTTTTGGTAGCTTAGTAACCCCAGAAATCTCGCCCGAAATCTCATGTAAACTTCTTCTTCTTTCAAAGGAAATCTTTATGTTATTTTCATTTCACTTTTGGTCCACAAATAAGCCGAAGTGGGTCTGTTGACGTTGGCATTTTTTTCAGTGCGATTTGGCACAGATTTCTAGACCTAGTTCTGGACGATTTACCTCCCTCTTCTTAGAGACAGGGCTTGAACTGGGCTAGGGGGGATTAAGTAAAGTTGCAAAGCTTTCAAAGTTAAGTGGGCGTTTAGATGTCAATTTTTATAGATTTTAGATATTGACGCCAAAACCATCTTAAGGGTTTTCACACCTGATTTATGTTGAAACTGCATGTTTTCTGTTTTTAATTTGTATCGTTGCTAAGGCCTGTACCTTTATAGCTGTCAACTTAAAATGCAATCCCCCCTCCACTTCTGAATTTTCACATAAATCACAATTCTTAACCCTGTCAAATGGCTATTACTTTTCACTGGAGCATGATAAAGCTGTTCTATTTGTTGTATTTGAACGTTGAGAAAATAAGTCTTTGTGATACCAGTATCGTACTAGTAACTACCTTACACATGTACCAGTTTAGGCTTAACTCTCATTTTTGACTGCTTGTAAGTTACAGTTGATAGATTTTCTGTTATTTATTTTAAAATAGAGGGGTTTTTTGCTGCACAACTACCAAACAATAGACTATAGTTTACGTTTCAGGGAATTCAAAAATTTCTAGAAATAAATAACTTTGTTGATTTGTGTGACAACAACTATCTTGAATTGAATGTTGATAAAACAAAAGAAATGGTGGTTGATTTCAGGAAAAATAGTTCGCCAGAGGCAGTGAAAATAAAAGGAAGAGAAGTTGAAAGAGTTAACAGTTTTAAGTACCTTGGAACTACTATTGACAATGGTCTTACTTGGGCGCAAAATACTGACAATATCGTTAATAAGGCAAAGACAAGAATGTACTGCCTACACAAGCTTAGGTCTTTTAAAGTAAATCAACAATTGCTTCAAATATTTT